>CAUYON010037509.1:0-28318 GCA_963573935.1 Arctocebus calabarensis | reverse complement strand
GGTTGGATTCGAACCCGCCAGCTCAGGTGTACGTGGCTGGCGCCTTAGCCCGCTGAGCCACAGGCGCCGAGCCTGTTGACTTTATTTTATTTGATTTTATAATTGTCAGTGGTACTTTTCTCTTCCTGGTGGCTCATTTCTAACACAAAGGAAGATAGTAGTTTTTAATATCCTGTGACACTGGTTTCTGCAGCTTTTCTGTAATGATTTGGGATTTTCTTCTGAGATCGCCATGCCTACTGTGAATAAAGACCATTTTACGTGTGCTCCTTTCCTTTCTGTGTGCCTCTGTCCACTCATTTGTTCACCGGGCCTCATTGCATTGATTGGGACGTCCAGGTGACAGTGACGGCAGCAAATGACTCTGTCTTGTTCCCAGTCTGAGCAGAAAAGCAGTCCGTCTTTCCTTAAGGATAATGTCAGCTGCAGACTTTACTATGGATTCTACTTATGGGGTTGAGAAAGTTCCCTTCTATTACTAATTTGCTAGGACTTGTTATGACTTAGTATTGAAGTTATACAGATGGTCATATACTTTTCCCTTAGTTTGTGCATACTTTGAATTACATCGATTGATTTTTGCATATTAAATAAAGTTCTGCATTCCTCAAATAAACTCCCCTTGGCTTGATAAAGTATTCTCTTTACATATTGCTAGATATGATTTAATATCTGTAAGCATTTTTATGTTTATATTCACAAAGTAGACTGATCTGTAGTTTCCTTTAATATAATTTCTCAACAAGTTTTGTTGATGGGATGAGACTGGCTTATAAAAAGAGTTGAAAATGTTTCTCTCTTTCTTGCCAGGAAGATTTGTATAGAAGTACTATTATTTCTTTTTTTTTTTTTTTTTTTTGCTTCAAAGATTTCATCATGGAGGCCTTTTAGGGTCTAAAGTTTACTTTTTTGAAATAATTAAAGATTTCTTAAGTAGATAAGGATTAGTCAGGCTAAATATTTCCTCTTGTATAAACATTAGTAGTTTATCTTTCCATGTGTGTCCATTTCATCTAAGGTGTTGGATTTGAGGGGTATAAATTTGCTAATAATATTCTCTTGTTATTCATTTGATAGCAGCAGAATCTTCATGATGTTGCTGCCTTCATTCTTGGATATTTATAATTTGTCCTTCCTTCCCTCCCTCCCTCTATTGTTCTCTACTACAGGTTTACCACTATTATTGGCTGTTAAAAAGAGTTATCTTTTGGTTTCACTTATTTTTTTCTATTCTTTAAAATATTTTTTATAGTTTTATTTATTTCAAATTATAATATCCCTGTGACAACTGCTTTGAGCCAGGGGTATTTAGAAATATTTTTTTTAATTTTCAAAATATTTTGACATTTTTTTAGATACAGCTTCATTATTGATTTCTGGTTTAATGTTTTATATAATTTGTTTTTTAAACTGACACATAGTAATTGTACGTATTAATAGAGTACATGGTGGTGGTTGAATGCATACTCTGTAGTCATTAAATCAGTGTAATTAGAACATCTACCTCAAACATTATCTTTTTTTTTTTTTTTTTTTGAGGCAGAGCCTCAAGCTGTCACCCTGGGTAGAGTGCCGTAGCATCACAGCTCACAGCAACCTTCAATTCCTGGGCTCAAGTGAATCTCCTGCCTCTGCCTCCCAAGTAGCTGGGACTACGGGCGCCCGCCACAATGCCCGGCCATTTTTTGGTTGCAGCCGTCATTGTTGTTTGGTGGGCCCAGGCTGGATTCGAACCCGCCAGCTCAGGTGTACGTGGCTGGCGCCTTAGCCTGCTGAGCCACAGGTGCTGAGCCAAACATTGTCATTTTTTTAATGTGTTGGGAATATTTGACATATTCCTTCTAGCTGTTTAAAATCCTCTATTATTTACTATAGTTGTACAACAGTGCTATAGAAAGGCAGAACTTATTTTTCCTATCAAGCAGTGAATTTTTTATGCTTTAACAGATCTCTCCTTAACCCTCCCTCTCCCTCACTTTCTCATCCTCTGGTTTTCTCTATTTCAAGTTTTACTTCTATGAAATGACTGTAGCTTAGTTCCAGGAATGAGAGAGAGCATGCAGTGTTTAACTTTCTGTTTCTGGCTTATTCCCCTAGCATAGTATCTTTCAGTTTCGTACTTCTTGTGAATGGCAGGATTTCATTATTTTTCAAGGCTGAATAGTATTCTGTTGTGTGCTGCACTTTTTTCTATTCATTCATGTGTTATTGAGCGCACAGATTGATTCAGTATCTTGGCTTGTATGACTAGTGCTCAGATACACATAAGAGTGTAGATGTCTCCTCAGTATATTCATTTCCTTTCCTTTGGATAAATGCCTGCTAGTGAGGTTGCTGGATCATATGGTAATTCTATTTGTAGGTTTTGAGGAATCTTTACACTGATTTACAGAGAGACTAAACTAGTTTACATTCTCAACAACAGTACGTCAAAGACTTCCCCTTTATCTGCTTCCTCACCAGCATTTGCTTTGTTGTGTGTTTTTGGTGATAGCAATTCTAACTGGGTGAAATGATATTTCACTGTTATTTTGGTTTCCATTTCCTTAATGATTAGTTATGTTGAAAATTTTTCATATATTTCTGTGGCAACATGTATATCTTCTTTTGAGAAATGTTCAGATAATTTGCCTACTTATTAATCTTATTTTTTCTGTCGAGATGTTTGCTTACTGTTGAGTTCCTTATCCACTATAGATATTAATTCTCTGTCAGATTAATAGTTTGAAAACATTTTATCTCATTCTGTGTTTCACTCTACCAATTGTTTCCTTTGCTGTACAGAAATGTTTTAGTTTGATATAATCTCATTTATTTTTGGTTTTGTCTCCTCTGTTTTTGCAATCTAGTTCATAAAGTCTTCTCCCAAAACAATGTCTAAAATATGTTTTCTTCTAGGAGTTTTATACTTTGGGATTTGGGGATGAAAATTAGGTCTTTGATCCACTTTGAGCTGATTTTTGTATAGGGTAAGTGGAGGGTATCTAGTTTCAGTTTCCTGCATATGGGTTTTCAGCTTTCCCAGCACCATTTATTAAAGAGAATATACTTCCCCCTACAGTGAGTATTCTTAGAAATTTTGTGAAAAATTAGTTGGCTGAATATTTGGGGATTATTTTCTGGGCTCTCTATTCTGTTCTATTGGTCTGCAAGTACCATGCTGTTTTGGTTATTATAGCTTTGTAGTATATGTTTAAGTCTAGTAGTATAATGCTTCCAACAGTTCATTTGTTTGTTTTTGTTTTGTTTACTCAGTGTTGCTTTAGCTACTTGAGGTCTTTTGTGGTTCCACACAAATTTTAGATTTGTCTTTGCTATTTCTGCAAAGAATGTCATTGCAAAATTGGTGTTCTGGTAGGGATTGCGTTGATTCTGTAGATTGCCCTGGGCACTATGGTTATTTCAACAATATTTATTCTCTAATCCATGAGAATGAGATGTCTTTCCATTTTTTTGTATCCTCTTCAGTTTATTTCATCAGTGTTTTATAATTTTCCTTGTAGAGATATTTCACCTTCTTGTGTAAATTTATTCTGAGGTATTTTATTTTTGTTGGCAGATTTTATAAGTAATATCTACTTCTTGGTTTATTGTTTAGCCAGTTCATTGTTCGTGTATAGAAACGTTGCTTTTTGTCTGTTGAATTTACATCCTATGACTTTGCTGAATTAGCTGATCAGTTTAAGAGGCTTCTGGTAGAGTCTTTAGGTCAGTTCAATCTTGTGACTGTACCTTTTAGAGCAGATAAGGGGTTAGGTAATGCTTGGAGAAGGGGAAAGCCTATGAAATATGCTTATTTAAATATGACTCTGAGCAATTAGTGAGGAGTAAAAGTCATACCATCTTCTTCCAACTTAGAAATGAATATTTAAAAGAAGTTGAGAAAATTCAATGTGCTGTATTGAAGATTGTTTCAGCATTTTCCTCTAGACTTTTGTAACAGAATTGCAACATTTACCAAACATGTTTGCAGTTCTGTTCTGATATCACTACTATTTCATATTCTTTTTCTTAGATAACTGTGAGGTACATAAACAGTGAACATAGCTTTTTTGTAGTTCTTTTACACCTTTGGAGAGTAATCAAATTTTAAATCTTTAAAGAATAGAGTGTTCTGTTCAACAATAATTCAGCCTATAACAGGCCTTTCAAAGAAATAGATATAAAGGCCCTCCTTTGTCTTTTACTTTTGATTCTTTAGTGTATACATTTTTCCTTATAGTTTTCTCTTTTTTAAAAAAGGCTTATATGTCATTTGAGCTGAGTACATTCATTCTGAGTAACTAGAAATTGCAGGAGTTTTCCTTTTCTATAGGCAGCTTATGATAAGGATATAAGAGTAATTATGTATTGTTTAGGAAGTTTTCTCCAACCTCTGGAATAGGACTCTTGGAAAATCCCCATCTTTGAATAGCGCTTGTGGAAATAATCACCTACGGAGGTAACTAACTGTTGACCTAGGGATATACTGTGACACTATTGCTTGCAAGTTATATCAGCTTATGCCATGGACAATTTTTCTGTACCCGTGGTCTCATTCAGACCCAAGAGTTTTGAGAAAAGGCAATTCTATTCCCTTAGTAAGTTTTATTAGTTAGTTTTCACCCTTGCAGTGCAGTAGCAGCAACACTTAGGAATCAGCACTCCAGTTTACAAACACAGCCAGATTCCAAGATGCCAGCCAGTTCCTCAAGTGTGTGAACAGAAAAAGGCATCGTACAGAATTCCCGATCCATCTTTCCACAAAGTCCTCCTTGGACTAAGTAACCTTTTACCTTAAAACTTCAAGTAACAAAGTGACTGATTATCCCCCATTGTCTAGACAGTGAAGTTATTCTTCTCCCTTTCTGCTGGAGACCCCCTGCGTGATGCTGGGTATTTCTCAAGACTGCTCAAATACATGCAGGCAAGCCACTCTGATCTCTACTATACTGTCATTCTTCCTCTAAACCTGCAGTCCCCACCCCGGGATGCCCTAGTCTGTGGCCTGTTAGGAAATGAGCAGCTTAGCAGGTGAGCACTGAGCAAGCCTGAAGCTGCTTCTGTATTTACAGCTGCTCCCACGGCTCATGTCACACCTGAGCTCTGCTTCCTGTCCCACCCACCCCCACCTCCATCTGTGGAAAACTGTCTTCATTGAAGCTAGTTCCTGATGGCCCCTAAAACTACTCCCTCTTTATCCCACCACTGTTGCTCTCTCTCTCTCGGAACTCTGCAACAGCCAAACTGAACAGGCACTGATGAGCTAACCTCTACTAGTCTTGGGTAAATCCTTAATCTAATTGGGGTTGGGAATTTGGGGCTCCAAGTTCATAACTTTCGAAGTTTCCATTTTTCTAACTGTAGAGTGGTATTCTAGTAATTGATAACTCACATAATTTTGTGATGAATAAGTTAATTAATTCATGTACAGTCCTTAGGACAATGCCTGAGACAGGGTAAAAACGAATTGAGCCCCATAATTCCGTCTTCATTTCAGTCGCAATATTTTTACCTTCCATAAGTATGCTATTCTCATTTTGACCCAAAGTTATCTCCATGTTGTATACCGTGAAGGCCTCTCTCCCCACTCCTCGTCAGCGATCCTGTTCTCCTGCAAACCTCTCTTATTTGAAATAGTTCTCATTGTTGTCCTTTGTCTTTTATTCTTCTGCACATATCAAATATTAGTTCCAGGAGTTCTGTTGTTGTTGTTGTTGATTCTTTGAGGTATTCTACATAGACAGTCATGTCATCTGAACACAGAGCTGCAACAGGGTGAGCATGGAAGCCTTAAAGTTTCTTCTGTCTCGTACTAAAGGTCATTGAGCACTATGTCTGCACCTGCTGCCTTCTCTGGGCCCAACCTGGACCATGAGGATTGAAAGTGTGTGAGTGTGGGGGGGGGGGGGAGTGAGACAGCAACGTCACATCACAGGAGGCCACCTGCCACACAAGCACTGGTTAGTCTCCCCTAGGAAAGAATCTGCGTCACTGACATTGCCAGACTTTACTACATTCACATAAACTGTCAGTTCCCTAAGAGTAACAGGCATAGTTTTAGCACTTTTCAAATAGAAACAATGTACTGGACTATTGGAGAAGTGAAAAAAGATACAATCATTAAACATTCCCTCTCTTGATGGACATTGTTCTCCACATCTATTTCATGTGTTATGCTAACATGTATAGTCACAACTTCCAATTCGTGTTAGAGTCATTTGTTTTTGTGCCTTCTTGGTTCTGTATGATAGGACCAACATTTTTATTGGACTTTTATTTTATTTTGTAATCTGAGTGTATTAAGGCAATAAATGTAATTTTCCACTTAAAACTACATTATGGTTTTGGTTACTGCCTATTGCCCAGCAATATTTTTTGTTATCAAAATTCTTTCTGGTTGATTTACTTCTTAATTTTTTTCCATTAAATGATGTAAATTTAAGAGATTATTTTTTCTTCTTACATTAGTTTGGAATCATAGATTCATGCTTGATATCATTGATATTCAAATGACCTCCATTGGTTTTAATACTTTCATAATTTTTGTTTTTAAAGTCCCTTATTGCCTTTCATTTAATTTTTTCTGGCTTGCATTATTTCCAGTAGTTTGTAAGCCATCCATTGTTTCCAAAATCACTTGTCTGTAAACTTTTATCATTATAATGCTCATTTCAATTTTAACTAAAGTTCAGTCATAATATGTCATGCAAAATGGTAACTTTAAAATATATAATAGAGCTATTTACATTCTATATGTAACAACTATACCAGAAATGAAATAGAAATGTTAAACTAAGTATAGCCTAAAGCTGCCTCTTGACACAGTTTAAGTGTGGCCTAAAGGATTCTTCATAGGTTGTGATCTGTACCATAACGAGATATGTAAATACTATAACCTTCTCTTACAATAAACACATCAGCCAATCACAGCACCTGGACTTTAGCCACTCACAGGTGGCCAAATATTCAAAAAGGAAAACGCCTATCTGTACAGATCTGGATTTTTGCTTTAACCTCACTTGTATTTTCTATATACCTCACTTTCCCTTTTCTATTCATAAATCTTTCCAACCATACTGCAGCCCTGCTGAAGTCGCTCCGAACCTATTCAGATTTGCTGCCTGATTTGCAAATCATTTTTTGGTCAATGAAATCTACTAAATTCAATTTGTCTAGTTTTTCTTTTAACAGAAACTTCCTGTTTTTCACAATACAGCTAATAATTTTTCAGTGCCTATGAGGTCTGACAATTAAATTCACAAACTCATCCTAGAAAGAGTGCTACGTGAATCATTGCTGAATGTCACTACTGCCGCCAGAGGGCCAGGAGAGTACTAGTAATATTCTGTAGTGAGGTACGTAGCACTGTTTCTAGGATGAGTTTGCAAACTTAAAAGTCAGACCTTGTAAGACAAGTGCTCTGATGATCATTCCAAAGAACGAGTTCCAGTGTTTAAAGGGTGAATTAGGTGTGGTGCTAGTGCACAGCTTCCCGAGAGGAGGACGTTGGAGGTGACGTAGTGATGGTCAGCACAGAAGCATCTACCATGTTTTCCCAGGATGAGTTCTCTAACTTAGTTGTCTGACCTCATATTTATTATAAACTGCTACCAAGTTGAATGATGTAGGGGACACAAAGGTATCCAGTGTTGCTTCACCTCTAAATGTGTCCTTAGAGTTTCTTTCCTCACCTCAGCTATTTTCCCTGGTTTATTACTGTTAAATAAACTTCACACATCACTTACCCTTCATCAGTTTTTCACTGGTCTATTGCAGTTACGTAAACTTCACATCACTTACCCTTCATTAGTTTTTTTATCAATACCCTCTTTATCTTTCTGGGATCCAATCCATGATACCACCTTAATGTTTTTCTTTTGATTTTTAAATGAATTGTTTCTGGTTTTTCATCCAGTTTTGTCTGCCCCCACATGTCTTCTGAAGGAGGCCATGTTGGACGGTGTGTTCAGTTCTGGTGGGAAAGGTCCTATCCCTGGACATCATGTCCCAGGTCATCCTTAAAAACTGATGTCTTAACTGTCCTGCCCCACAAACACATTTGAGGCCGACCTGGTGCCTTCTTGGTCTCCAGAATAAGTGTCAGTAAAGTGAAGTTTCTACCCTCTTTAAATTTAAACTACACGAGACAGACACGTGATATACCAATGAGAATATTAAAGAATATCGCAGGGCAATACAGCAAAAGGTGAAGTATGCGTCACTGACTATAACAATAAAATATGAATGTAGAGCTTTTCAGAGATTTCAGAGATTTTAAAGTAGCTAAATTGTTGAGATATTGCAGAAAGTACAGAATATACACCTGCAGAAAACTAGGAGGAACTTATTTCAACATAGGACAAAAGAATGAGTTAAGAGATGAGAGGGCAGACTTGAAGTCCACTGAAGGGTAATAAAGACATGCTGAGGTTGAACAAAAGTTGCATTTGGGGGTTTACTAGACAAGATGGATTATAAGGGGAGGCAGCGGGAGTTCAGGCAAGTGCTTTAGTTTTACAGGTTTACTAGACAAGATGGATTATAAGGGGAGGCAGCGGGAGTTCAGGCAAGTGCTTCAGTTTTACATAGAAAAGTTTCTGATGTAGGAGCCTTTGTCCCTGACTTTTTGGCTGTGACTCTGAGCGTGCCATTTTGCCAGTTTCATATTCTTTTGTTGCTGTCATAAAATGGACTGAATAAACATCTCCATGCTATGGATTTTTATGGAAAATAAACGACAATATCAAGAAATCGTTAAAAATGCCAAAAATCTATTACTAAAAATTACACACTTGGAAAGTTAATAGACGGCCACAATCCCATATTTATAAATCTTGGGTTTATCGTCTAAAAAATTAAAACTCCATATATTCCAGTGAGGTGATGTGAGGGAATTAGGTATAAATCACTGCAGTCTGGCAGGAGAGTGCAAGAAATATGGGCAAAGTTTCCATGAAGGAAGACAAAAGAGAAAAGAAAGACTATGACACAGAAAACTGCTCCAGAATTCTGTAAAGTTGGGAGAAGTTCCCATCTCTACAGAGACAAGTTGAAGGAGAATCAGCAGAAAGGAAGACAGGGCAGGTTGCTTCAGGAGAAAGATGATGTCACGTGATTAAAGAACAGGTGGAAATGACCGATAGGCCCTTGAACAGTAGCTAAGAGATGGGCCTTGAAGAAGAGTGTTTGGAAACAAACTAGTTACTTTATTCATTTCTCAATGGTAGGAAAAATTAACACGATGAAAGAATTTATTAAAATTTTAAGTTCAAAGACAGGGCACCAACATTTCTGAGGCAAAAATCAGATGTCACAAAGAAATCCCAGCCATGTTGAATGACGTACGAGTGACTACTACTCAGGAGAGTGTTTCAGGGGAAATGTAATGATGGTGGGTAATGCAGCAGTGTAAGTTCTATGACCAGTGGACGCGGCAGCGAGGTTTCCTAACCATAAAGTGGGGTGTCTCTTTGTAGAAATAGAAGCAAAATTCGATTATGGAGTGATTAAGGAGGAAGTAAGTGATGAAAATTTGAAATTTATTGCAATGCTACAGGTTTTCAAGGAATTCAGATGTGAGGAAATAGAACAAAGCATCCAACAAAAGAATGTCAAACGTATGTAATTAAAATATCAGCAAAAGAGCAGCGGAAAGAGGATGTTTTCATAAATTACGCTATTCTGTAAATAATGTTCACAGCACCTTCCATTCTCTCTCCTACAGCCAATTTTCTATAAATTGTACAAAACAAGAAGTATTATAGTCTTCTCCTCCTAGTCTATTTTTTATATTTATGTGAAGCAATTTATTATAATCAGGGTCTGCTATAAATAAAAAGGAGATTTTTTGACTTGGTCTGATTTAGCACTTGAGCATTTTTGAATAACGAGTTAGATGAAGATCGTACAATGCCTCCGTTTTGCCAAAGGAAAAGGCATGTTTGGGTTGTAGGACCATTTTACCTCGGAATACGTGGGAACTGGGGAGTCGTGCCTCGAACTACTGTCATTAACACAAGTAGTGAGAAGACTTTATATTAAATATCTATAGGAATAAAACAAACTTTCGTGTCGTGAAATGGCACAAATTCAGACACACAAATTAAATCAGGAACAAGACTGTACTTATAAATTACGTTTTAACCCAATTATTTCTTGGAGAGTTTTGCTCAGTACAGTTTTTCCTACAATTTTTTTGTTACCTCTGGTGGAATTGAACCATAACAGCCACAAACTGAATTTGCTTTCAGGAAAAGCATTCCAGGCAACAAAGTATCGGTTGCTGACAAATATTGCTTTCATGTTTTATAAGATGAAGGAGCCCCTCGTTCTAAGCAAACCAACAATAAAACTAAACCAAGACAAAACAGTCACCGCGGGTGCATTCCCTTTGCACTCTGTTACCAAGCTTTACTAGAACATCTGTGCGGTTGCTTCTGTGAACGTCTGTTATCCCTTCCAGGCAGGGGTCACTCAGTTTGATTCCAAGGTATTTAACATGATGTCAACAAATGGTAACTGTTCAATAAAAATTTGCCTAATGAAAATTGAATGAATTATCAGCAATAGCTGCTAAGCTCATGTTACTGAGAGTCAAAGGAAATTTTCAAAAATCTTCAGAAATCCAAGTTTTAGTTCTCGTCCATGACCTCGAAACTGCCTCAGTAAATTTAACCAGAGCAACATCCACGAGGGTCAGGCGAAAATTCTCCTGTCTTGCACGGGTGTGTGTGAGAAGTTTCATAAGTAGTATCATCCTCGCTTTCATAGTAGCATCTTAAAGGAGATATTATTTACTTGCTTTTGGAAATAAGAAAAAAAAAAAAGGCTGTGTGGGGCGTGGGGGAATATTAAGTTGTTTAAGATTCCAAACTAGTGGGTGGTAGAAACCAGTACTGGTCCCAAATTTGACTGAATGTAAACCTGTTTGGCCTCTTTCTACTATTTTTTTCCCTCCTTGCCCTTCTCTCCTCTCCCCCCAAACAGATGTTATTCAATCTAATAGTTATTTTGAAAATATAAAATGCAGTTATTTTTGAATGTTTGGATGTGGTGTCACTGCTTTATTAGATGCATATGTGTAAGTATGCCATACATATATGTGTGTGTATACACATATACATATATTAATAAAACATATATATATAACTTTTTTCTAGGTGTATATATAGAATTAAAATAAATTGCACTAAATACTTAGTTTTTTTCCCTAGAAATCCTGAAGTGTACTGTGATCTCCTTTATTAAAGATCTTTCTTGAGGGGGGAGGATGGATGGAGGGAGGGTAATTGGTGGGACCATACCTACAGAGAATGCCATGAAAATGCCATGAATGCTATGTTCACATTGTACCCCATGAGTACATTAATATACACAACCATGATTTCATAAAAAAAAATTAAAAAAAGAAAATATCTATCTTCTCAAAATTCGTTCATGGTTTTTGAAAAAATGCCCCCCTGGCCCCCACCCTCAACCCTAAATCTTGTGTTGGTCCACAATTCCATTTTCTATAAACCACATTATTAAAAAAAATAGCGTAATCTTTACTAAATTCATCATCATTATTATACATGAGAAAGTAATGGTCCATTATTATATACTCTAGACTATATATTTAGCAGAATATGTAGTTTTATAAAATAGAGATGGGTATAAGCTGTATCATTTCAGCACACACTTTGTTCTGTGGATGCTGAAAATGTTTCTTCAAGAACCTCTACTCTGCGTTTATTTCATATCAAATAAATGCCTATCATACTCCAGAAAAGAATGAGCACCTCTATGCACGTGACTTACCTTTCATTTCCATTTCCTGCTCCATGTAGCCTTTTTCACAGAATAATAATGTTCAATGAAAAAACAGTTTTTTGTTTCAGGCCCTTTCACAGTGATATTACACAAATTCCTCTCTCCCTTTCTCTAGCTCTGTGCATGTGTGGGTGCCTGTAGGGTATCAATACTTCCAATCAGGGAGTCAACCTGACCTATTTCTGGAGACATATCTAATTCCTGGCCTTTTTTATAATTCCTTCATATACAGAACATGTATTCAGACACTTTGGATTGCTGGTTCCATTACTAACCACTCTTGATTGCAAAATATGAATGTGTTTGCAAGCTGCAGACAATCAATGGTCTTTGTCTTTCCTCTCAACTGCATAACAATTTTAAACTAATTCCTGGCCTTTTTTCCCCAAGTCCATATTCAGAAGAAAGACAAAGGTTGAAAAGGAAATCAAAATATTAGAATTATATGTGAATAGCAGAATCCATTATCTGAGTAGGTTTCAATCAAATTACTATACAATAAAATCTTGTATAGATACAAATATTACCTGTAAGGATTTAAAAAAAAAAAGACTAAATTCTGTAAATTGTGTATGTTCATTTATGACATATATTGCATATCTAATTTATCAGAATTTGTATCTTTATAATAAAAAATTAACAGGTAAAGATTGCTGAAGCGGAATAACAAATTTACGTATGCTATTACTTCTGATTGGTCCTTACTTGTAAAGTAATATTAATTTAACACCAATGAATAACTTTTTGTCTGCAAATTGGCAGTTTGCACTTTGCTTGAAGAATTTTAATTTGTGTAAATAATTTAAACTCCTAATAGAAAATCCTTTTAAACACAAAAATTTTACATCACTAATTTTTCAAGGTCATAGGTATCAGAATTAACATGTAAAATAACACTTGTAAAAATGTGTTAAATATTCATGTTAAGCTTATGTTAAATAAGTTTATAAAAGCTTTCCATGTGTGTTGAGGCACAAAATTACACAAACTGGTAAACTTAGTAATTTTCACAATTTTTTCTCATTTACAAGCACAAAATTGCCCCATTTTGCAATTTTATTCTTTATATACTTCCTTGCTTATTTTGTAAATTATGTGTTTTTGGAAGGGCCAAAAAATTCATTTTTTTAAAATTATTATGAGATTGTATTATGTGGGGTTTTGCCCATAGATGACACTTGGTAACTGTGGGATGATTGGTGGGGGATTTCAGTGTTAGGGTTTTTTCTGTCTTTCTCTACATTACGGTGGGACAGGTCTTTGCTTATTAGAGTCCAAATCATCTGGATCCTCCTTCACTGTCCTGCTCTTTCCCAAGGGCTTTTGGGTTCAAGTCCTTTATCAGACGGTTAGCTGGGCTTAGCCATCCGATGGTATCCTAGATATTTTTGTAATTACTCAGGACAGTATTGGACACTTAATATGCATTTGAATATGTTGAATCATGGTTTCCAAAGTGTTTTCAGATCTATTGTTCATCTGAGTCACCTTAAACTTCAGGTTGGCAGCAAAATTGTTATTTCTACTTCATAGTGAGACCATGGAGGCTTTGAAAGATTAAATGCCTTGCTAAAAAGGGATACGATATACTCATACGCTAAGGAGTTATAGACTAATTTTCTCCTCCTCCCCCACTGTGTTATCTTAGTTTGCTAGTTCATAATCTGCATCCAGATATTCCACTGAATATTTTTACATCCCATGTTTCCTGATAAAACCACCCAACGTCCTCTTGGGTTAGAAGCACAGACACATGTATAAGCTACATTGTTGTATATGGTCACTTTGATGTTTTAAGTCACAGAACCATTGCTTACTCTATACCAAGACAGCACACATGATAATTTATGAAAAGAGAAAGTGAATTTCATATATATCATTCATCTTATAAATTCTTCATATGAAATTTTAATTAGAAGGATCATCAAGTCTCATTGTGGAAGGATAATCTATGTAATGTATGTTTGTGTACATGCACTGATTTCAAAGGGAAATACTCTCTTATCTAGGAAATTTTCACTATACAGTGACAACCTCAGTATAACAACAGGATAATTTCTTAGCCAGAAAGGGTTATATTAAACAAATCTTTGAACACCATTTAGTAGACAAGAGTTTGGGGAGCATTTATAGTGAGAACTATGTTGACAAATGAAAACATGATTACTGAAATACATGTTTGCCTATAGATCTATAGATCTAATAACTAATATGCTGATTGAATATAGGTCTAATAGCTAATAATTTTCCAGTTATTCCGTGTGAGTTGTCTTCATTTCTGGGTTGTGAACATAACAGTATGAAGAGAAAATAGCAAATTACATAAGCCTGATAAGAGGACAGGTCTCTTTTTCAAGGAATGAAAACCACAGAAAGGCATCAAAGCAAAAGATCTCTATTGAACTCTCTTGAGTAAAAAGAATTTAAAAGTTATACTGGTGACAAAAATATACCCATTAAAACTTTTTTTTTTTTTGTCAACAGACATTTTAGGGCAAATATTTTTACACTGCCAAGCAGAGAAACAGCCCCGTGTGTTAGTTCTTTCATCCTTTATGTAAATCTAACATTGAAGACCTTTGTACATGAGGTCTGGTAATCTCTGTGCCAGACGTGTTGCACACACTAGGTTATTTAGTGCTGGTAATGATTTATAGGCAGGTATATATGTCAATTATTATAAGTACCTGCCATCTTAGAGTAAGTACTTCGAAGTAACCAGACTCTATTTAGCCACTGTCAACATTGATCTCTCTCTGCTTATATAACATGATATACATAAAAATATGTTTTAGTTACCTAACATATTTAAATGTATTTAGGGAAAATCCTGGTTGCTGAATATTTTCCTCAATAAAAGTATTAGATGGTTGGATAATCTACCAGGAATAATCTTCCCCACTCTGTACAGGGTGGCCCCAAAATCACCCTCTAGTCACCGTACAGGGGAGTACAGCTAAATGTGTCTTTATTTACAAAATATTCATTGCAAAATATCTATTACAAAGAGGTGGCCAACTCAGTATTTTTGTAAATAGTTTGTAAAATTTTATACTGAATGCTCTATAAATAAAGGTGTGGTTAGCTGTACTTTACCACTTTTCCTGGAGAGTTTAGGGTGACTTTTGGGACAGCCTATACATTATCTCCCTTTTTATTATTTTCAAGTAATAAATTATCATTTTCATAATACCTGAAACTCTCAGAAGCTCTAGAGAGCTCAATCTACAGTTCAATACAACACACATTTGGAATTCTGCAGTGTATCCTACTGAACAGGGTCTTAATTATATTTTAAGTAATTTCAATTACTTTGGGCAGGCTAAAAAATAAGCAAATATGAAAATAGTTTACTTAGCACCTGTTGTGAATGGGCATTTTTATGTGTGTTAAAATGGGTCTCTTATATGAGGAATTTATCACAGGATTTTTTTAAAAACCCTGAGGATAAAACATAAAAAGAGGCTCCTATTAAAGAGATATTCAAGTTTATTGTGCATGGTATATGATACAAGGTACGAGAGGTGTATGCTCATAAGAGATAAATGGTATAAATAATAATAATGTGATAAACATTGCCCTGTGGCTTTCCAGAATTGGGACTCTTAAACTAACTTCCTATTCACGAGACCATTGGCATCTTCTAAATTGCGATAGCAGCTTCCCTTTCCACTGGACATTAGACTCTCCCTAAGCTCCATCTCTTACCTTCTAGTTCAGAACTTCGTGCTCTCCTTTGAAAAGCCTGTCTCTTTCCCTGAAGACTCAGTCTCCCTCCCCAGCCCCAGAGAAAAGCAGGAGAGTCTGTGCGCTGACTTGTAGAGCAGGCTCTTCTGTCCTACCACTTCTGAGCTGGATAAAATTTCCATACTACAAAACCTTGCATTTGACCTATTGCCCTATGACTGTGCTTCCCAGGAATGGGCTTATTGGTTACCAGGCTGTATGTCAAATATAAGACCAGCTCACAAAGCAGTTGAAGAACTTGCATGGGACCGTCTGAGGGTAAAGGCAATCCTAAGACCTGTGTTTGTCAATGAACTAAATGAGAATAACACAATAATGGCCTCCCTGTTGTGTATAAATAGCTGTGTACTGAACACTTTTTGCAAGTATATTTATGTAATAGAAAAGGAGGTAAAAATAGTCAAACTCAATATCCTCCAAAACTAGATGTCTTTGACTTCAAAAACATGGCAAATTTCAGTCACCACAGAGCTTTGTATTACTCAATAATATGGCATCACTGTTTTGGGGCACGTAAACTAAAAAAATGTTCAGCTTTGATGTTTATATGATAGCATGATGATGATGACAGAACGAGATGTCCCCGGAACAACTTTGAGCGCTGTGTCCGGCACAAAAGGAGGAGTCGCAGTGTCCTCCATCTCTGCCAGCAGCTGCTTGGGGACCCGTGCAAATACCTTTACCTCCTTGACATTGCAAATCACTTGACAATTCACAGATTCCGGTCACCAGCACCTCTCATTGGGTTGTTTCCAGCTATTTCAAGTCTGCCCAGCTCCAGAAGGTGCCACTCATCTTATAGTCTTTGTGAAGCATGTCCCATGGTCTCCTGAGTGCGTCACCTACAGCTGGAAACAGTGGATTTGGCCATGACTTTTGCATGGTTCAAATTAGCTGATGTAAGCTAAAGAGCTGTGAATTTTAAAACATTACATCAATGTTCATGGAAAAAATACCAAAAATAAGGAGCCTTAAGGAAACACCAAATAATAGTTGGTGCTTAGCACTTTACTCCTCATAAAAAGTCAAAGAAGAATGGACAGGTGCCTTGTTCTCAGCACTCATCCTAAAGACGAAGAAACAAGGTACTGGGCTCACATAGGTAAAGAGAGAGAGCAAGGTCTCAGAACCAAACACGTCGACATGCCAAAATGAGGGCCACTAAGTTACACTCACTCTCAGGCCAAGTTCAGGGGATATTCTGGTCTTGTGCCACTTCAATCTTTTAAAATACCAACGTTGTGTACAACTTGGAACATGTCTATATAAAGATGCTTTTATATTTTCCGGGGCATTTGAGATGACACAGCTAACAGGATGTATCTCAGATTGTTCACAGTTATGTATGTTACATCTGGCGAGGACAACGCATCTCTATGAGCACACCTGAAATTACCAGTAGGATCAGCCTCAGCACTCCCTTATCTGGACAGGGACATTTAGGAACATTATACATTGTCAGCCGGTTAGCTGCTCTTTCAAATTAAATGTGCACCTGCTGATTGAGGTGTCATAGTGAAAGGACGGGAAAAACTGAAAAAAAAAAAAAAAAAAAACTTTCTCAGGGATGACTTCCGTTAAAATCCCGAGAAAAGTATCCAAGCCTGATTTGTTTCCCCGCATTTCTGTCATCACCCACAACAGTGGTTTACACACAATAAGCTCTAGATAAAGATCATTTGAATAAAAAAACCAAATCTAGGTAGTAATAACAATGTGAGAAAGAGTAATTATTCTTTCCCATGATATGGGAGATGATTTATAAAGATTTCTGGATATATTAGAAAAAAATGTTTTTGATATCTAAGAGATGTGTATATTCATTTCACTTACTGATCTATTTTCTATTAATATTAGAAATAATTATCTGTCAGATGAGAAGAATTATTCGTAACTCCTGTATGTGAAAATGAACTTGAGGAAAACGTTCAGTCAAAATTCAATAATTATGTGCTCAGGGGTAGTATTGATACTAGAAAATTTGTTTCTTTTCAGTTGAAATAAAACATGATATTTAATAATACTTAATGTAATATTGACCTTGAGACTTAACATTTAAAAAACCCCAAACCATCTTTGAAGTCAGAATAGAGTAGCAGTGTTACTGTATTTGTTGAGTTTGTATAACTTATATAGAGTATATCACATTTCCAAGAGTACTTGCCTTAAAGGTTCTGAGACCTTGCGCTCTCTCTCTCTACCTATGTGGCCCAGGACCTTGTTTCTTAATCTTTAGGATGAATGCTCAGAACAAGGGCACCTGTCTATTCTTCTTTTACTTTTTATGAGGATTAAAGTGCTCAGCAGCAACTATTATTTGGTGTTTCCTTAAGGCTCCTTAATTTTGGTCCTGTTCTCGTTAACATTAATGTAATGTTTTAAAATAGTCTTAAGATCTGTTGAGTATTGACTACTGATTAAAGCCCCAGGCTCTATAGTTAAAATGCTAGGAATGAAATCTTAGCTCAGACATTAACAAAATAGATGACCTAGGGCAAAATAATTCCCCCATGCCTCAATCTCCTAACATACAAGAAAGAGAACAAAAATTATACCTGCTTCACCGGGTGATTGTGAGGTTTACACAGGAGGCATAGTTGAGCAATGTCTCAGCAGAGTAAGCACAAGATCTATTGTGTGCAGGATGAATCCAATACATTGAACTGTCACGCAATCTGGCAATGATCTTCCCAGGGAAAGAGCAGTGGGCTGTGGGTGTTCATGTCTATAATCTGTTCAAATTTTTTATATTAAACTGGCTTAAAAGCAAACTTTACTCATGATAATAAACTAAGGATTATATTTTGCATTGAAGAGGGCGAATATACAGAAACTTAATTTCTGTGGCTAAAAATGTCCGAAGGCAAAGAATTCACCAAACATAGTTTTGTTTCCTACAATAGCATCGACCCAAAGTGAAGAAGGAATTCCGTAGTGTTAAACATGATTTTTTAGACACAAACTCTGCAATGAAGTGATTCCTTTATAAGGAAGGAACTCATTTGAAATAACATTGCAATCATTGTTAATTTCTGTGCTATATACTTTAATATTAATCCAAGTGAATTTATATAATGACAGTAATAATTACAAGGACTCTTCTTTTATAAGTTCTATTTCTGATCCTCTGATAGATGCCTTCCTGCTATCACAAACCACTTGGAAAATAGTGCCAAGAGTTGCCATTAAAATATATAAAGAAAAGACTATTAATGACTATCCTAATTATACTGGGAAGGAAATAAAAGCTCTTCATCAGTTAGCTACCACTCTTATTAGCTGATTAGAGCATGCATGAAAAAATTGCCTAGTAAGCAAATTATAATGTACAAAATGAAGATATTTAGCCAGTAACATGCTGTGTTGGTCTTTTGTATATAGCTTATATGATCTTTCAAAAAACTCAAAATAATTATATATTTCTTTTCCACTTTCAAAAACTTCTTTAAAGAGTTTACTTGAAAAGCCTCTCCTGATCGGAATATAAGAGGCGCAACCGCATTCATTTGTCCGTGACTGAGGTAGTAAAAAAGTAAGTTTTCCCTTTTTGACTTGCCCTGGAATGAGCTGGTGACCTTGAGCAAATCATTCCATGTTGCTGATCCTGGGATCCTTCTCTATGTATGGCATATAAAATGCCCACCTTGTCTTTTGAAAGCCAAATTAAGATAGGGGTTATAAAGCAGCAAATTGCCATAAAAACCTTTATGCATATTTCATCCCATTTGTTTTGTTATTGGCAGTATGTCTTTATACGTATATCCTTCTTAGGGAGCATGACATCACACAGGGTAAGATCCCTCTGCAAATTGAAAAACAAAGTAGAAAAAAAGAAAATAGAAAAAGACGGAGGGGAAGGGAAAACAGAGGAATAGTGTCAGTGGTGTTTGTTCCCTAACTTCTACACGGTAGCCCTTAATGTCCTTGAGAATCTTTCCTTTATCTGTCACAGCCTTATAATTATATCTGTCACTCTCCTTTTATTATCAGAAGATTTGAACGGTTCATTTTAAAGTCTAACTTGTCCTTTGAACTGACTGCCAAGAATGTCTGATGAAATATCACAAATTGAGCAGTAGCGCCTTTCTTAAAACAATCTGGTACAAAGCTACAGTTGTGAGGTGGAGAGAGGAATATATTTGGTTTCTTCAGGGAATCAAAAACATTTGAATTGAAAATGTTCACATTTGAATTATTTTCTGGAGCCTTTAATATGAATAGACTACTGTTTAGCATGCAGAAATACTGTGTCTTTTCTTTCCCTCCCTTTCATTACTAAAAAAGTGAGTAGCATGGATATCTCAATCATATCTCAATTTAATAACTTTAAATTATTAAAGTTTCAGCTTTTCACATATGGCAAAACCTATAGGAAAGAGGATAGTTATTTTAATCACAATTTGATTATTTCATATAGATTCAAAATAATTAAATTTTTATTATACATATAAAAATACCTGTAGATATACAGAGGATGCCAAAAATTGAATACACATATTAGACAGAAAAATACTGAATTAAGATTGCCATACTTGATATATGCTAATAACAAAAAGTGAGTACAAGTCCTGTTTGGACATCTCCTGTAATTGCTTAAGGATTACAAATTCAATGCTATATTTCCTTTTCTTAAAATGTGTACATGCTCTTGGCACTCACTGTGTCACAAATGTCTAAACCTTAAATAGATATTTTTACAAAGAGATACAATAAAATCTTACTAAATTTGGTGAGAGTTCCACTTCCCATAATTATTGACAGCCCTCTCAGTAATATTTCCATCCGTAAGAATTTAATTTACCAAGATTTGTTTAAATAATATCGGTGTAAAACAACAGAGTTCACATTTAGTCCACCGCATATGAACTATAATTGCATAACTTACGAACCGTCTCCTACATAACTAGGAGATGTACTTGAACATGAGGAACCGGTGGCGTCACTTCCTTCCGAGGTGCCAGGGGCTGGTCCCTGTGCATGTGGAATCCAGTTTACGGGAGGACCAGGACTCAGCCCTCATCTCCTAGTTTTCTGAGAAGTTGGAGTTCGCAACGTGCCCTGTGGCTGAGTCCCCTGTGCTTAGAGCAGTTACAAGTCTGTGTTAAAACATGATCCTTGATAGGTTTTGATATCTTTAGAGTATCAAAGTCAAAATTACTGGAGATTGAAATAAATGTTTCATATAAATGAAAACTTCCTAGGCTCTTACAAATACTCTGGTATGTACATTTCTTGATGCCCCATACAGAGGCAATCTGCGTTTAACCAGGAGGCGATATGATGCTTGCCAGAAATTACATAATCGTAACAGACAATTCTATGAAAACAAGTTAATGTTTTCTATGATCTTATGTGTAACTTATCAGCAGCCAGAAAATACGCCATGACAGATGACGTTTTAAAAGGCTTTTTAAAAATTCTGATTTCTAAGACAGTTTATTTTGGGTACAGAAGAGAAAAGGAAATTTAGTTTGTGAAGCAAGTAGTTTGTTTTGTCAAAAATATACAAAATGGAGCCTTACCTCTGTTATGTTTATGTGGAGGGACCTGGAACATATTCTCCTGAGTAAAGTATCTCAAGAATGGAGGAAAACGTGTCCAGTGTACTCAGTACTTCTATGAAACCAATTTATATTTACTCACACTTTCTTATGAAAGATAGAACACAACTATAGCCCAGGATGAAGGAGAGAAATGGAGTGGGAAGGGAGGGGGAGGTTTGACAGAGGGAGGGTAAACAGAGGGATGGGACTGCGCCTACAGAGCACATGGCAAAGGTACAAGTCAAATCTGTCAAGTGTAGAACATAAGTGTCTTAACACAATAATCAAGTAAATGAGGTGAGAGCTGTGTTGATTGGCTTGATGTAAACACATAAGATTATATTAAAAAAACAACACATTTTACCCCACATATGCGTAAATGTATTCATGATCTATGTGTATATAACAATTAAAAAAAAGAAAAAAATATATAAAATGCTTTTTAAAAGAATCTTCAAAACTATCACCCGGACCAGTTCCAAAAATGAATTTTCTTTAATTTTATTTATTTCTTTATTTATATTTTGGGAGACAGAATCTCACTCTGTCATCCTGGGTAGAGTGCTGCGGCATCACAGCTCACAGCAACATCAAAGTCTTGGGCTCAAGCCATCCTCTTGCCTCAGTCTCCCAAGCAGCTAGGACTGCCCAGGAACGCCCAGCTAATTTTATATTTTTAGTGCTCTGGCTCTTTCTCAGACTGGTTTTGAACTCCTGAGCTCAAGCAAACCACCTGCCTTGGCCTTTCAGAGTGCTAGGATTACATGAGCCACTGTGCCCAGCCCCCAAAATGAACTTTTAATCAGTAATCCACTAAACTGAGATTATACTATGATTTTGGAAAATACACATCCACTCATTTTTCACTTAATATGCCTTGAAATCTAACTCCAAATGATTTCCTCTGTGAGATATGATGTGTATCCATGTGTATGCACAAAGCTTCTTAATTACGTGCAAAGGATAACAACTTTAACCAAACTTCAACACTTCCTTAGTATTCCACTGGGTAATCAGCTTTTCTAAGAAAACACTGAGAAAGAACGATAACTATCACACCATTAATTTGGGATTGTTTCTTATCTCTAAGCAATGTATTCAATGAGAAAAATATGTGTGCTACTTCTCAACTTATTTTTAGGTTCCTACTCAATAAGCCCACTGTAGTTTGAAAAGCTCATAAGTTGAAATGCACTTAGTAGATTGAACTTTCCGAACAACAAGAATTACCTTAGTTTACCTTCAATGTATCTAGAACACTTGCAGTAGCCTAGAACTGAGCAAAATCTTCTCAGACAAAGCCTTTCTAAAAATAAATTTTTGTATCTCGCGTAATTTATTAAAAACTGTAACGAAAGGAAACAGAATGGTTATAGGCATAGTCCAAGTACAGTTTCTACTGAATGATTATCACTTTTGCACCATTGTAAAGTTGAAAATATTAAGCCAAATAAACCATTCGATGTAGGGAATTGTGTGCAAGTTGTTGTTTCTTTAACCAGAAAGTAGCAGAGGGTGCTTTGTGTGTACCCTTGTTTCTTCCCTGATTGTTAAATGCAAGAGCCAGTTTCATGAGTTCTACTCCTAATGCCTCCTCAGATTGCTCCCCACCTTCCCACTCACTCTCATCTCAAATCTGTGTGTCACGCAGGGTCGACTTGGCATGAATGACAGAACTAATATGTAAACAAGCGGTACTCAAGATGTATGCAATGAGCAAATTAGGTTTCAGTGGCTATTCTGAACCGGGAATGTGTGGCCTTTGAGTGGCAATGGCTTGGGTTAGATTCAAACCAGACACCCAGAAGTGTAAGAAGGTTTTAAAACCCATTAGTAACTTGTTAAGGCATCTAGTGATGCACAGGGACCTTTCTAGAACTGCTGACTTTGAACTGCCTAAAACTAGTCAGCAATGACAGTGTAACTAGCAAATAAGGGGTGTGTTTCCAGATTCCTGGAGATAATGGGCACATTTATTTTTTTCATCTCTAATCACTGTCGTCTCTGCTGTCTTAACCGGTCTTCTACACTGCCTGCTGTTTTGCAAAATGCTTTTCTGTCAGACCTTATACTTTCATACAATAAACATTTACATGGTGTCCTGTCACAGTTGCAAGCATTTAAAATGCATTTAGAAAATGCAGTTTCCTGTTGTCTTTGAATTGACATTCTGCTCACATACAATCCTTTAACATTTCTACCAGGAAAGGCCAACTTCTTAAAAGTGGCCTCTTTATGCATTCTAAAAGTTATCCTTTTAGAAATTGCATAAGCGTCTAATCAGTGCTTGCTAATTGTAGGTGCTTCCCGCCAGAGCACGCAGTTGGTCACATGATTAGCAAACTGAAGAAATGTTTCATTGCAGGTGCAATTTTAACCCATGGTCAAAATAGAATGAAAATGACCATCTTCACTGTGGTTAAGGAAGAATGAGAACAAAAGAGTTTGGGCCTTTGCGGAACAAACTTCAATTCAAAGAGGTTCTCTAGTTCTTGCACGTGTCAGTTGCCTCCTCTGGAGATGGGGATCCTGATGCAAGGTTCCTGGGCGGGACTGAGACATAAACATGAAACCACCTAATAAAGCCTAAGTCACGGGACAACCACTCAGAAAGTAATCCTGATTATCACATACCGTAAAGCAAGCTAAAATGTGGTCTTTCTTTTCCCTGCAGTTAACCATCCACCACCCACCAATACCCTCCACTACACTCACCAGGATCCCTACCCTAACCCCTAAGATACAGTTAAATAGCTGGGCTTGACCAGCGGAAAGAGTTTTAATTCTGCTTGTGTGGTTGACTTGGGTAATCTCGAAACATTTACTATTTCTGAAATTCAGGCATTTTAGCTATAAAGTAGAGATCCGACTGGATCAAAAGATCACTGAGACAGATAACATGACAAACAGCATTGTGTTTCACAGATTTGGCCCTTAATAATGTTCAATTAGAGTTAATAAATTAGATACTTAATAATGTTCAATTAAAGTTAATAAATTGACTCTGAATGTAGTAAATGCCTCTAAAATTTTATGGGAGGAATTAACTTTATTTCCCTTAACAATTTAATGTATTTTCTTATGCTGTGAGTTCTTAGTTTTATTTTTTGGCATTTTTTAAAAAATAAAAATTGGCTAGTAATATCAAATAATTTATTAAATCAAACTTTTATAACTCCATTAGGATTGTTTTATCTTATTCTCTATGTGTTTTTTGAGTTTTTTCTTTTGTGATTTTTCTCATCGTATGTGTCCTTTTTATTGGAAATTGTTGAGATATGAATTATTATTAAACCGAGCTAGGCTCCATCATCCCAAGAATGGAAAAAGGGGTGGGGAGGCAGGGGTTTCATTCTTATTCTACCAGAATATTGCCCCCCCTTCCCACTCATTTCCCCTCTTTGAGCTTTTGTTTCCTCATCTATTAAATCATGATGTTACCGGTGTTAGAATTTTCATCAATTTCAAGCAATATGTGAGGCAACAGATACAGTGTTATTATTTAAACAATAATATCATATACAGTGTTATTATTTAAAAATTCCAGAATAAAGAAATCATTTCGCACTGTTTGAATACTTGTATCCTAGTTTTTTGAAGCCAAAAGTATTATGTGTTGAGAGAAGAATCATACATTGTTTAAGAAAATAATGAGAAGATAAGAAAGGTAAGTGATGAACTAAGTGTGAGGAGGGAAAACAGTTAATACTCATCATTAACTGAGGAAGAGTTGTAAAGAGCAGAGAAAGGGCTCATTCTGTGAAAGTAATCTGGAGTTATAACAAAGAACTTCATTTTGTGAAAAGTGTAGTTTCTATATCAAGATTTATGTTTTTGCGTATTTATGTCTACTTGTCCCAGCACCAATGGTTGAAAAGACTAAACTTTTCCCACTGACTCGCCTTTGCTCCTTGGTCAGAGAACAGTTGCCCATGTTTACGTGGCTCCTCCTGGACTCTCTGTCCACTGATGTGTCCATCTGTTCTCTCACTAATACCACACAGCCTTGATTACCATAACCTTACATTAAGCCTTACAATTAAGTAGCGTGGCTCCTTTTTGTCATGATCCAGTGGTGCATGGCCAATTGGGGTCTTCTGTCATGCAGAAAAGCTTCAGATCAGTTTGCCAATATTCACAAAATAGTTCACTGGCATTTTCATTGGCATTGTGTTCAACCTATGGACCACATTGCGGTAAATTTTGACAATATTGAATCTCCCTGTCTGATCATGGAATATCTCTACTTTTATCTTTTAGTTATTTCATCAATATTTTGTAATTTTCCTCATGTAGATCTTGTACATATTTTGTACTCATACCTAAGTACTTCATTTTTTTTTTACCAATGTGAGAAGTTTTGTGGTTTTACAAATTCTACCATTTCCTTACTGCTATATAGTAAAGCAATTAAATTATGTACATTAACCTTGGATCCTGCAACATTATTATAATTACTTATTTGTTCCAGAAATTTTCTTTAAATAATGTCATCTCCATACTAAAACAGTTTTGGTTTTTCCTTTCTAGTCTATATAACTTTTTTTCTTATTACATAATCTAGTATTTCCATTGCAAAGTTGAATAGAAGTGATGGGAACAGACATTCTTGTCTTTTCTCTCATAAGGGGTAGCATCTAGTTTCGTATTATTCACTGTGACATTAGCAGTGGTTTTTGTATCCTTTGTCAAGTAGAAGTCCCCCTCTCTACATAATTTGCTTCTGCATTTATTGATATGAGTATACGATTTTTCTTCTTTCGCCTGTTGTCATGAATTACATTAATTATTTTTTAAAATTAATGTGTTTAACTTACAAATAAGCATTGTATATATTACAGCATGATGTTTTAAAACGTGTATACATTTTAGTATGGCTACATACAAAAGTCTAAGAATTCAGTTTGTGAACTCAGCCTAGAAAAAGTTCTGCTCACTCCACTACGGAATATCTCTACTGTCACCTTCAAAGTCCCCCCTTGGGAAGTGATGCACTGACCCCAGTGCCTGGTACACCCTTCAAAGAAATTATAAAACACTTTTTCTGGAATGACCAACAGATCTATCATCATGCGACACACAAAAACACCCAAACATAAAAATGAACACCACTCTGTAAGACACCAACACCTGTGGACACAAACACAGCCATGAGACACTGATATACCAAGGTTATGAAACCTTACAGAATTGTTTGTACAGTCCTGCCGACTTAAACTCATGATGTCAAGTTGGCAAATTTAATTGTCAGACATGTATGAGGACAGCTGTGATGGTCATTCCAGGAGAAGAGTTCCGAAATTGCTGTGAAGGTTGGACTAGTGCCTGTTTTAGTACATAGCTTCCCAAAGGGAGTACTTTGAAGTTGACCCTACTGATAATGAGCAATGAGGTATGTAGCATTTGCTAGGATGAGTTCGTAAATTTAATTGTCAGAGCTCATAGCTAATTAACATCTGCATTATCTCCCATTGTTATTAATTAATTTTTGAATATTGTACCAACCTTACATAGCTGGTGAAAATCCACTTAGTCATCATGTTTAATTCTTTTATAACTTGGATTGATTTGCTAATATTTTGTTAAAATTTTTTGCATTTATATGCATAAAATGTATTAGTCACTAATTTTTATTTCTTGTCTTTTTTTAGTACCAAAGTATTAGGGTAATGTTAGTCTCATTATTAAAGAGTATTAATTAGAAAGTATCTCTTATGATTATATTTCTGGAAAAGGTTGCAAAATATTCAAAAAATTACTTAAGTGGCAGAATTCACAAGTGTAACCATCTGGGACTTGTGCTTTCTGTATTAGAAAGTTAATAATTATTGGTTTATTTATTCAGTACGTATAGAAAAAAATAAATAAGACCAGATATTTATCTGATGACAAGGAAGTTAGTCATGCTTTAGCTAGACAGTTGTTCAAAGCTGATATTTAGAAGTCATCCTTCAGTAAGGTTCTACAGATTATTAAACTCTTCTTTCAACTTGATGAAGTTGCTGCCCTAAACCTCCAGCTGCCCTTTGCCACTCAGTTCTTCCTTAGAGTCTTCTCTGAGCACTTGGCCTTTTTGCAAGTCAATGGAGAGCACTTGAAGTAGTGGAGGTCCAGGCAACCCTGCTCTCATGTTTGTTTTCCTGAGTCAATGCCCATGCTCCAGTGGTTGTTAAATATTTGGAAAAGCATCCTTGAACTCATGGGCAAAGAAGACCTTGGTGTCCAGTTGTTATTTTAAGAAGCTTCCTTCTTATCTTTCAAAATTATTTTACCAATGTAACACAGAGACAGGGATGTTGTATGGAGTTTAATACTTTTTTTTTTTTTGAGGGAGAGGGAGGCATAGAGAAGGGGAGGGGGAAAGAGAGAGAAAGAGAGCATGCTAGAGTTTAATACTTTATGGAGAAAACATCAAGAATTTGAATCCTGAAGGCATGTAGATAAAAAGTTACATTCAATATGATTTTAAAAATATGACATATATGTAGAATTTGTGTTTGAAGAAGAATTAGTAGTGTGGCATATAAGCTGCTGTCATCCTGGTAAATATTGTATATCCTTGTAAATACTCTGATTTTGAGAAACATGTAGCTTTTAAAGTAAGCTCTCTCCAAAGTATAACGTCCATGAAGTCTTCCAAAAGAAAGAGGAAGTCTTTCATTTATAATCAACCAAAAATACAATAAGCTTCAGTGGACAAAATATATTAATAGGATATTCTCATGATCAACCTCAGAAAGTTGAATTTTTTGTCATAACAAAAGAAAATAATAAAAATGGGGAGAGGGTCTGTGCTTTGTTTAGAAGTTAAATAATCCTTTTGAGGCAGACTTGCTTTAATTACATAATTAATTTTGATGACACACAGCTATTTCATGCTTTCTTTTAAAGCATGTAAATCTTACTCTTCATAGTTGTGAGAAAACAGCAAAAATTTCTACTTGATCTCAAAGCATTTTTCTTGAAAGCAAGTTCTCGGAATAACGCTAAAGTTGGTGTCCATTTAATCCTACAGCTATGTACATAACCCTATCTGAAGTTCTCTATAAAAAAATAGGTGACCAGGGCGGCTCCTGTGGCTCAACGAGCAGGGTGCCAGCCCCATATACCGAAGGTGGTGGGTTCAAGCCTGGCCTCGGCCGAACTGCAAAACAAAAAAATAGCCGGGCGCTGTGGCGGGCGCCTGTAGTCCCAGCTACTAGGGAGGCTGAGGCAAGAGAATCGCTTAAGCCCAA
>CAUYON010037504.1:0-13717 GCA_963573935.1 Arctocebus calabarensis | reverse complement strand
ACCAAAAAATAGCCGGATGTTGTGGCGGGCGCCTGTAGTCACAGCTACTTGGGAGGCGGAGGCAGGAGACTCGCTTGAGCCCAGAAATTGGAGGTTGCTGTGAGCTGTGATGCCACAGCACTCTATCCAGGGTGACAGCTTGAGGCTCTGTCTCAAAAAAAAAAAAAAGAAAGAAAAAAGAAAAAGACATTTTTATTAATGCCCTATCTCCCAGGTCAGCCTCCATTACTTTGCAAATTAGAGGCACTTTCTTTGTGGACATCTATACAAGTCTACATGGACTGTGAAGCAATCAGGGCAAGCTTCACAGAGATGGCAGATATGTCCCCACGGGGTGGCACGTGGGAGCTTAGAAGAAGAAAGAAAGTGGCTATCCCTGGCAGCCACTACAAGTGAATGGGGTGGGCCCATGAGACATTCCTTGCAAAAGTTAGTTTTGGTGTAAACTCTCCAAGAGCCCCATGCACAGCCCTGGGGGAAAGGCTGGTTGACCAGATGGGGACGCCTATCCACGCTTGTGAAGTCACTCTGCACCGAGGGATGCCTGCTTGGCAGTAGAGTTCTGTCTTTTCTCTCCCACAGAGGAGTACGGGAGCATGAGCTTTGGTACCCTCTAATCACCCCTATGGTACCTCTTGCGGAATTGGAAGACCCTTGGGTTTGATAGCCTCTGAAAGTCTAAATTAATTTTCTTTTCTATCCGAGCTTGGCCTCCAGTTACTAGATGGAGAAGTCTGACCCGTAGATGGGGGGTTAAATCATAACACCATTTTATAACTAGATCTCTCTTGGAGAAATGAGGGGACGAGGTCAGACATGTCCTTATGCCTTTAAGGGATCATCCTCAATACTGTCAGTCCTGCGTGAAAAAGTGGCAACTGGGGAAGAAGGGCCTGGAGGGGAGATGGGCTGGGGAAAACACACCAAATTTTTCCCCTCGGGAGGCTTGACAGAACCACCTGTGTATACTGCAGAAGGGAAAACCATTAGGTGGAGAAAAGGAAGAACCAAAAATAAAGGGCAGCTTATCGTTCAGGAGAGACCACAGCCTCACCCCCACTCCCCTCGAGACCCCTCTTCCTGCACAGGAGGCAGCTTCCCATACCAGAGAGCAGGCTGTAAAGGGGTGTGCTCCCTTCAGCCCGGCGGACTTCAAAACACATAAAGAGACACTAGGAAATTTTTCAGTGGATCCTGAGAAGTTTCAGCATTTGATCAACATGTTTTTTTGGTTTTGTTTTTTTTTGAGACAGAGCCTCAAGCTGTCACCCTGGATAGAGTGCTGTGGCATCACAGCTCACAGCATCCTCCAACTCCTGGGCTCAAGCGAGTCTCCTGTCTCTGCCTCCCAAGTAGCTGGGACTACAGGTGTCCGCCACAACGCCCGGCCATTTTTTGGTTGCAGCCATCATTGTTGTTTGGCGGGTCTGGGCTGGATTCGAACCCGCCAGCTCAGGTGTATGTGGCTGGCGCCTTAGCCCGTTGAGCCACAGGCGCCAAGCCTGACCAACATCTTTTATTTTACTTGAAAGGATCTAATGATTTTATGATTACTAGGGTGTGGCTGAAAACCAATGTGAAATGACAGTCATGCGACACAGGGCAGATAGACAACATGCTACTAGGCAGAATTTGGCTGATGGGACGAATGTGGCTCCTACCCAAGACCCGGCCAAAACTGGGAAAACAGGAGAGGTTGGCAGAGCGGCCCCAGATGGCACGCAGTCCTGCCTTCCAGAAGAAATGCGGGAAACACAGGAAAGCCAATAAACTTTTCCAAGTTAGCTGAGCTGACCCAGCGTTAGAATGAAAATTCAGCCTCCTTTAGGGCAAGGTGAGTGAAAACAATCCAAAAGTATACACACTTGGACCCAGAATCAACAGAAGGGAGAATTATGCTTAATGCTCATTTTATCAACCAACAGGCCCCTGCTGTCCATGAGAAACGCCAGTGTAAGGCACAGGGACCCGAAAGTGACTCAAACAAGCTGCTGAACTTGGCCACCTCAGTCTTTGACGCTAGAGGAGGCAAGAATGCCAAGGAATTAGCATTGTTAATTAACATTGTTAACTTGTTAGGAACTTTATTGCAGCCAGTCTCCGTGGTCTAGTACAAGACAAGCAAGGAGGCTCGGCATCTGTGGCTCAACCGGCTAAGGTACCAGCCACGTACACCTGAGCTGATGGGTTCGAATCCAGCCCTGGCCGCCAAACAATGATGACTACAACCAAAAACCAGCTGGGCGTTGTGGCGGGCGCCTGTATTCCCAGCTACTTGGGAGGCGGAGACAGGAGACTCGCTTAAGCCCAGGAATTGGAGGTTGCTGTGAGCTGTGATGCCACAGCACTCTATCCAGGGTGACAGCTTGAGGCTCTGTCTCAAAAAAAAAAAAAAAAAACAAGAGAAGCAAGGAATACAAGGAGACAACTGTCCTTTTGCAATGGTGTGACGTCTGACCAGACATGTTTTATTTATTTATTTATTTATTTATTTTTGAGACAGAGTCTATGTCACCCTCAGTAGAGTGCTGTAGTACCACAGCTCATAGCAACTTCAACCTCCCGGGCTTAAGCAATTCTCTTGCCTCAGCCTCCCAAGTAGCTGGGACTATAGGCACAGCAGACATCACCCATAAGCTTGTCACATTATTGGACACAGGAGTGGTCCTTTTGGTTTTGAAAGCCTTTGATGGTTACCGGTCTTCCTCTCCCTTTGTTGGTGGCATCGATGACGCTTTCACACGTATTTAACTCCCCCTTGCGTGGCAGTTAGGATGCTGGTCACACCACCCATTAACGAGGACTCTACCCTCCCAGGGATTCTGAGACAGTCCCAGAATGTCAGGAAATTCTCTGAATAAACTTCTCAGAGAGCTGAACTTGGCTCCTCTGAGCGCCCTTATTCGGTACGGAGATGACTCACTCACCTGTCGCCCCACCTATAAATCCTCTGTTAAGGACACTAAACAGGTGTTTAGATTCCTTAATGAGGAGGGGTTTACGGTGTCAAAGGAGAAGGCTCAACTGTGCAAATCTGAAGTTACTTACTGGGCCTTTGTTCTCTCCCCAGGCTCAAGGAGGCTCTCCCACGAGTCAAGACAATTTGTTCCTCACTAACTCCCTACAGAACAAACTCAGGGAGTTCCTGGGAATAACGGGGTACTGTCCAATGTGGATTCCAATGTGGAGAGTTTGCTAAACCATTTGCTTCAAGAAGGAAGAGGTAGAAGGGCTACCGTGGGGTAGGGAGCAAGACAAAGCTTTCCAAACCCCAAAACAGGCTCTTGTAAATGCACCTGCCTTGAGAATACCTGATCTAAAGAAAGCCTCTTTCTGCACCCTTTCATTGGGCCTGCAATGATGACCGTCCTCTCTGACTGTTTGGAACCTGCCTGTTCAACCTCATTATGAAGTTTGTGTCTTCCAGCCCCTCACAGTTCCATGTGAAGATGATGGGGGTGGTACAAGGATTCCAACAAGTACCAATGGAACCAATGGAAGTGGCCAGGACCTTACTGCCCTGTTAGAGTGGAAAACTGGAGGGGGGCCCTTGAGGGGCAGGCCAGTGTTCCTTTTTGACGGCAGGAAGTAACTAAGAAGTATGGTCCATTTTCCCTCCAAGATTTCAGGACCATATCCTCTCAGGGGGGCATCAGAAAGGGACACAAAGAAAGGGGCTTCGGGGGATGGGAGGAAAACCTGGCCTGCTGGGCCAGGAAGTCTGCAGGGCCCCTAAGAATGTAGGTCTGAAGTAACCTGGATAGCCAACGGCCAATAGAAAGAGACCGTCAATGACGAACAGAAAGGGACAACGCTGCCTGGATGGACAGAGAGGCCACTGAGAGACGTGCAACCAATTTCAAATGGAGAGGGTATTTATACCCCCGCACGACCCTCGCATTTCCGTGTTGCTCATGTTTTCTTCTTCCCTAGAGGGACTTACATCCGGCTGTCTTTGGAAGTTCTCTAAACAGTTCTCTTTGTTCTTAAATAAAATCCCTGCTTGTTACCCTAAAAAATTTCCCAATGCTGTACCCCAGACCCATGAAATCCGAATCAGGCGTGAGTATATTTTAACAAGCAGACCAGGTCAAGTGCCATGTCCTGCCCTTCCCAGAGTCCCTGAGGGACTTGGAGTTGGCCATTTGTCTGGTGTGTACAAGTCCAGCCAGCATTCTGTTCTGAATATAGAACAAGCCTTTTGGCTCCCTTGATCCTCCAGGGTTGCCAATCACTCTCCACAGGGCTGATGTCCTGGAGGAACTTTGCCTGCCATCTCCAGTCTGCTGTAGCCTGTGCTGTTCTATCAGATAGCATGGCCTGACCTTCTAGAACCTTCCAAATATCTCTGCTGAGAGACAGGCAGGTAAGCGAAGCTGTCTTAGACCCTTTAGAGCAGACCAGCCACTGGTTGACACCACTGTGTGACCCACGTGAACGGAGAAACCAGCTGAGCTCTGTCCAAATTCCTGACCACAGAACCATCATGACAAATAATAATAGTTTTAAGCCACTAAATTGCGGGTGATCTAGTATGTGACAACAGCAAGGAAGCTATTGCAATGGGTGGGTTTTCCTGGTTGGGAGTTTGGCCCAATGCGTGGGAACTCACCTTGCAACACTGCCATCAGTTTCCCGACTTTCTTTGTTGCAGCTGCAGCAACTGGTCCTCTGCTTTGCGACTGAGTTCTCCTGGAAGCCCCCTGTCTGCCTCAGCCCCCTCATGGCATTCTTTAGGGCCAGGCTGCCCAGAGATGGCACAGGCCCTGCTCCCCTTTCTTCCATGTGGTGAAATACAACTGTTCCCCCTAGAAGAGGCCGAGGTTGCCAAGTGTTACTTGGCTGACCATGGGGGGGTAAGTCCACCTTCTTCTGGGGTTTGGGTTTGGGAATGTCCCTCACCTACACACACTGACTACACACTTCGACTAAACATCTTGACTTCTATTGCCTGATTCCTTTCTCCCAGTTGAATACAAACTCAGACAGGGGAAGGGGACTAGTCATTGGGGCCCTGAGTCTCTTAACACCTGGGATCCTGTATCAGTGACTGGCCTGGAGTCAGGTCAGTCCCCCTCCCCCCGTGTCCCCAGAGTTACCTGCCCCACACCTCTCTGGTGCAACCACCAGGCCCCATCTGGATCTCAACTGGATTCTCACACATTTTCCTATCTCTAGACCTCTCCATTGTCACATGTGACCTGCCAGTCCCAGCGTCTGCCCACATCCTCTGGCTGGATTTCCTAGAGGTCACTTCCCCCGGGAAGTGTGCGTCAGACTTTCCCCCGTTACCCCTGGCTGGGCTGGCTCCCTTAGTTCCTTCCCCATGCGGGCTAAGTAGCGTCTTCTTCCCACTGCCCAAACACACAGCCTGTTGCGCTCAGAGCTCCCGTCCAAGCACAACACAGGTGACAGGGGACCACACAGTGCCACAGATCCTACCAGGTCTCAACTGGGTGTCGTCTGGCTGGTTTCTTGCTTTCTTTCTTTCTTTCTTTCTTTCTTTCTTTCCTTCTTTCCTTCTTTCTTTCTTTCTTTCTTTCTGACAGAGCCTCAAGCTGTCGCCCTCAGTAGAGTGCTGTGGCATCACAGCTCACAGCAACCTCCAACTCCTGGGCTCAAGCGATTCTCTTGCTTCCGCCTCCCAAGTAGTTGGGACTACAGGCGCCCACCACAACGCCCGGCTATTTTTTGGTTGCAGCCGTCATTGTTGCTTGGCGGGCCAGGGGCTGTATTCAAACCGGCCAGCTCAGTTGTATGTGGCTGGAGCCTTAGCTGCTCGAGCCACAGGCGCCAAGCCTGTCTGGTTTCTTAATCTCTCTGTGCCTCTCACTGGTAAAATGGGGAAAGCAATCATCGCACCTGCCTCATATTTCTGTGAGAATTGAAACAAGCTCCGTAAAGTACTCAGCACATAGCTAGATAGAGATCAGCTGGTGTTAGCCAAGCCCTGTCCTCTGCACTGTCAGAGTCAGCTTGGAACGCGGCAGAAAGAGGTGACAAGACAGAGAAAAGGGCCCGAGCCAGCCGAGAAGAGCACAGATGGCATTCTAGGACTGGAGGTCGACTCTTGCAGAGCAGCAGCCATGAATTTTCACGTTGCGTGTCTCTGACGCATAGCCTGGTGCCCAGCACACAGTAGGCACTCAACAGTGGCTGCTGAGTAACTCCAGTGAGCATCCATCCAACCATTGGGTGTGACTGGGGGGAGTCAGTTCACAAACCTCCAGGAAGAGCTGGAGATGAGGACCATGACCTCCTCTTCCCGGTTCCCGTCCAAGGCCAAGTGGGGCAGACTTTCTGCGTCACCCAGGCCCTGCCTTTCCAGAAGTGGGCTGGAGCCCAGCCAAGCCCCACAAGACGTCAGCCCCATGCCGGGCACCCTAAAGGGAGGGCTGGGCCGGGCTGCTTTCCTGGGGGGCTGGGGTGGTCATTGTAACAAGAAATAGGAACCCGCAGGGGAAATGAAGGCGTGCCAGGCGGCTTGTTTGGGGAGCTGGTGCCATTTCTAAGGAGCAGTGTGGCGGAGAGATAAGGCAGGCATTTGAATTGCTATTGTGCTTTCCTCTGCAAGCAACGAGAGGGTTTTCTGTAGAGGCCTTTGTAATACCAGGTGGCAACGATTATCGCGAACTCAGAATGGTGAACAATGAAGCTCTTCCTTTCTCACTGGTTCCTGTTTTACCAGAACTTTCCTTCCATCCAACAATGCCCTCCACTTGATATCAACAGAAACATAAATGTATGACTAGAGAACACCAAGGACAGAGCCTCAGGCTCTGGGTTCTCTGCGCTCCTACCAGCGTGCTGATCTGGGCTCTGAACAAGCATTCCCCCTGCCTCTGCCTCAGTCTCTCTCTGGGAAGCCAGAATTTATAATATACCTGACACTCCTTTTTCTGGGTGTCAGACAGGGGCAGAGGTGTCCTTCGCTCTTCTTAACCAAACCACCCCCACCCCTACTTGCAAGCCCCTTACTCTCATTTCCAGAAGTTCCACTAGCTCTTGTTACCTAGCGTGACAGAGATAAGAAAACAGCTCGTGCCCAGAGCTGGGGTGGTGCTGGGCCTCTGAATGCTGCTGGCCAGGCCAGTGGGTGGAGAGTCACCCCTGGTCGGTCACCTGTGGGAGCTGAGACACAGTCTGGGTGCTGAGGCTCTGCTTCCCCTAGGACCTGCTGATAGAAGTGTGGGGAGTTGTGGCCGCAACGAGGGTGTCAGCTCCCCTTTTCTCGGGCGGAAATCAAGCCCCCTGGCAGAAACTCTGCAGCCTCCTTAGAACCCAAGTATGAAATAGAAGCTTTCACTGGCAGGTGCAATCGGCACAGGGGGTGCTAGCACCCCTCCCCCATCTGTGTGATGACTGCTTCTCCCACAGATAACTCAGTTCATTCATAACTAATCTCCTTGTTACAAATGTTTAAGAATCTTTGTTTCATTTGTAAGTGTTTAAAAAATACAAAAAGTGGGGCGATGCCTGGGGCTCAAAGGAATAGGGTGCCGGCCCTGTATGCCAGAGGTGGCGGGTTCAAACCCAGCCCCTGCCAAAAACTGCAAAAAAAAAAAAAAAAATACAGAAGGAAGAAGAGAAGTATTCCAAACCTCACCACTGGAAACAGTCTCCCAACAGAGCCTTGTCTTTCTATCTTATTTAATGGGTGTATTATTTATGCCATTAAGATTATGCACTATAGGCGGTGCCTGTGGCTCAAGGAGAAGGGCGCTGGCACCATATACCGGAGGTGGTAGGTTCAGAACCGGCCCCGGCGAAAAACTGCAACAACAACAAAATAAATAAAAGATTATGCACTATATAAAATTATACATCTTAAATTTTAAACACCATTTCTATAACTACAGAAGTAATATACATTTACTATAAAAGTTTGAAAAGTTTTTAAAATGCAAAGAAAAACAACATTCTATAATTCTATATGAAAAATGCAACAACTATAGCCTAGGATAAAGGAGGGAGGGGGGGAGAGGAGAAGAGAGGAGGGTGGGTCAATAGAGGGAGGGTTACTAGGGGGACCACACCCATGGAGCATAATGCAAGTACAAGTTGGATCTATCAGGTGTAGAACACAAATGTCTTAATGCTGTAATTGGGTAAATGAGGTGAAGGCTATGTTGATTAGTAGGATCTAAGCACTCCAATTTGTACAAATAATCAACACATTGAATCCCACATGGGGGTATAGCTCAGTGGTAGAGCATTTGACTGCACATTGAATCCCATAATGGCATAAATGTGTTCATGATCTATGTACAAATGATTTAATAAAAAAAGAAAGAAAAACAACATTTGAATTCTGTAACTCCACAAGTTAATCACCATTAACATTTCAGTTTATTCCATTCTTTAGCTTAATAATACAACATATGCTTATTTTTAAGTAGCTGAAATAAAAAGGTTCACAAGGCCTAGATGGATAATAAGATAAATGAGAACTTCATAGTGTAGGAAAATAGTAGCAGTCCATTGGTGGTAGAATTATAAAGTGATTTTTACTTTCTTTGCATTTTCTTTTCTTTCTTTCTTTCTTTTTTTGGAGACAGAGTCTCAAGCTGTTGCCCTGGGTAGAGTGCTGTAGGGTCACAGCTCACAGCAACCTCAAACTCTTGGGCTTGAGCAATTCTCTCTTTTTTTTTTTATTATATCATGGTTGTGTATATAAATTTAATCATAGGGTATAATGTGTTGGTTTTATATACAATCTGAAATATTTCATTGAACTGGTTGACATAGCATTCATGGCATTTTCTTAGTTATTGTGTACAGACATTTATATTCTACATTTAGTAAGTTTCACCTGTACCCTTGAGTGATTCTCTTGCTTGGGCCTCCCAAGTAGCTAGGACTACAGGAGTCCACCACAATGCCCGGCTTCTTTTTGTTTTTTGAGACAGAGTCTTACTATGTCATCCTCGGTAGAGTGCGGTGGCATCACAGCTCACAGCAACCTCAAACTCTTGGGCTTAAGCAGTTCTCTTGCCTCAGCCTCGGGCCCAAGTAGCTGGGACTACAGGTGCCCACCACAACACCGGCTATTTTTTTGTTGCAGTTGTCATTGTTGTCTAGCAGTCCTGGCTAGAATTGAACCTAGTAGCCTCAGTGGATGTGGCAGGCGCCCTATCCACTGAGCTACAGGCGCTGCCTTACTTTCTTTTTAGATGTTAAAATTTAAATCTTTCCCAAGGAATATGACTTTAGTAATAAGAAGAAAGCATGAGGGCAGCACCTGTAGCTCAAAGGAGTAAGGCACTGGCCCCATATACTGGAGGTGGCACGTTCAAACCCAGCCCCAGCCAAAAACTGCAAAAAAAAAAAAAACACATGAAATTATTTAAGGGAAAGATACCAAAATTCACAAGAGTATTTCTAAGCAGCATGTTCCTTGCCATTGAAGCCTGTCTCTTCTCACTGTTTTTCTGGAAGCCTGCCTTGGACAGAGTCTGACAAAGCCGAGGCTGCCAGGGAGGACAGGGTGAGACAGACAAGGAAAAAGCCAGTCACCTCGGGGAAGGCTTTACGCGAGAGCATCTGAAGGGCTCCAGCATAAACAGGACTAAGCGGCTGGCACCTGTGGCTCAGCGGGCTAAGGCGCCAGCCATGTACACCTGAGCTGGCGGGTTCGAATCCAGCCCCCGGGCCCGCCAAACAACAATGACGGCTGCAACCAAAAAATGGCCGAGCGTTGTGGCAGGTGCCTATAGTCCCAGCTACTTGGGAGGCGGAGGCAGGAGACTTGCTTGAGCCCAGGAGTTGGAGGTTGCTGTGAGCTGTGATGCCAAGGCACTTTATCCAGTGTGACAGCTTGAGGTTCTGTCAAAAAAAAAAAAAAAGACTATGCATTAAAGATTCTTCTAAAAAAAAAAAAAGATGAAAGAAAGAAAGAATAAAGGGGGTTGAAAAACCATAACAAAAATGGGGGAGCCCTTGCTATTGAAAAAAGTAAAAGTGAAAAAATAAAAATACAGCCAAATCCCCCCCCCAAAAAAGAAAACTGAACAAAAAATAACCACAAAAGAGAGAGGGAGAGAAAAAACTAAGGGAAAAGTTGAAAAAAGAAGCAAAAAATGTAAAAAAAAAAAAATATATATATATATATGCGCAATATATGGCCTGGACACCAGGTGGCATTGTGGTATTAGGAGACAGAGAACATAGGCTGAATTTTCTGTATATAATGGGGCCAGAAGCCACTCTCTGTTTGCAAAGGAGACCAAATCTTGTCTTCATGACTTTTTTGCCCTCAATCTGGGCCTGTTCACTTTGTCAGCATTCAGTCTCCATGGGACTGGGGTCCCAAAGCTCTCATCAGATTTCCCAGGGGGTTCATTACACAGTATCCTCTGACAACAAAGTGACCCTCCCAAGGGGGTGCAGTGTCTGCTCAGCTCACTCCAAGGATGGCCACACGAACTCAGCAGGTTCACCAGAGCCAGCTGTACACTAGGAACCCAACAGACCCTTCCTCTTAGACAGGCAGTCTTCCCACAATGGTGGTGCCCTGGCAGCAGCCAAGCCAATGGGAAAATCACCCCACTCAGCATCCAACCCTAGCTGCTGGATGCTGCTCAAGTCTACCTGCTGCTCCAGGCAGTGAGCCAGTCCAAAATCTAAATACTGCAGGACAGCTCTTTCCCTGTCGAGCCCTCCACGAGGAACCTGCTGACGGGGCTGGCTTCTGCCTGTACCAAGCACTTGCCTTCCACATCAGTTTCTTCAGCTCCAGACCTCTTGTCGGCTCCTAAAGTCTCGTGCTGTTTCACTGTGCCCCTGGAGTGATGCTTCTCTTCAGAGTCCCCCAGTCAGAGGTGACCGACAGTCACTTTCCCATCTCACCACGAGTGGCCAGCAAGGAAATGTCTCTAGTTTGTCATATTACTCCTCCCCCAGTTTTTACATTTTTAAAGGGCCAAGGGAGAAAAAAAATCAAAAGAAGAAGTTTTTGTGACATGTGTAAATTATGTAAAATTCAAATTTCAGCATCTTCAAATAAAATTTTATTGAAATGCAGCCAGTCCATGTATTTACACATTGCCTACGGCTGCTATAGCAACACAACAGCAAAATGGAATAGTACATCAGAGACAATGCGGCCTGCAAAACCTAAAATACGTACTTCCTGGCTCTTTCCAGGAAGTTTGCTAACGCCTATGTTAAGCTCATTAAAATAATCAAAAACAAAAAAATTAAAATGTTGCTTGCACGATATTAGAATACATGTGAGTTTGATGAAAATATTTCAAATTGTATATAAAACCAAGACATGTACCCCATGGTTGCATTAGTGTTCACAGCTATGATTTAATAAAAATAAATAAAAAAAAAGAATACATGTGAGCCATGTAACATGCCACAGAGGATAAACAATCTCAAATCAAGAATCAGAGCAATAATCACCCTCTCAGGTTTGTTTGCCTGCAAAGAAGACCAGAGATATGGCATAAGTTGATGAGTTGACGCCTCAGAAAACTCAGAAGAAATCATGCACTTGGGGTAGTGGTTTCAAAACTACATCCAGTGCATTCAGAGAAGCCTCCTACTTTGTTTTCTATAATTGTTATTCTGCCTTTCCTTGAAGTAGAAAAAGGAACAGGTCGGAGGGGGAGAGGGTACAAATTTTCCAGCTAAATATATCTGTATCTTCCAATTTAACTTTGCCTTCCTTGGGTTACTTTAGTCTCTTTCTGGTAAAAATCATCTTTCAAGATTTCTAGGCTCAGCGCCTGTGGCTCAATGGGCTAAGGTGCCAGCCACGTACACCTGAGCTGGCGGGTTCGAATCCAGCCCGGGCCCGCCAAACAACAATGACAGCTGCAACCAAAAAATGGCCAGGCGTTGTGGTGGGCGCCTGTAGTCCCAGCTACTTGGGAGGCGGAGGCAGGAGACTCGCTTAAGACAAGGAATTGGAGGTTGCTGTGAGCTGTGATGCCATGGCACTCTATCCAGGGTGACAGCTTGAGGCTCTGTGTCAAAAAAAAAAAAAGATTTCTAACCCCCTCCATTCGCACCTGCCCTTCCGTCGTGGTAGGGAAATGCCCACACAAGCTCAACCTCAGAAGAAGAGGTCACAGAATGCAAGGGCAGGTGCTTATGCGAGAGGCAGAGTTTCTCGTTCCACCTGGCCACTCCATGCCCCACCTCCACCGTCTTCTGTCTGACACTCACAGTGGTCTGAGTCATAACAACGTCCTCCTGCCTCTCGGGAGATGGTGTCCACCCACGGCCTCCACTATGGGGTCGTGGCTGCCACAGCAGATGTGCTGGCTCTCCACAGCTCCTTCTGCATCCTCCACGAGGACCGACCACACGGGAACTTCTGGGGCCTTCTCTGCCCTCATCCATCATTCAGCCCTTTACACGTAAGCTATTACCTGGGTGGCGCCATGTTGGATGCAACAGTGCTCTGGGACATGTCCCCGATCTCTACTTGGAAAACCAAAGAACAAAGCCACTGCTCCGGGATTCCCCAAACTATCTGCATGTTTCTAAAACTTCCCCCTTTGGAGGGGCAGGGAAAGCCAGGATGCAAGTACTCTATCATCTTTCTTGCTTCCAGTTCCTATCCAGTCAACACCCTCTTTATGAAACAGCCCAAGTTCTTCCTACCGAGGGCCTATATATTGGAATGCGGGCCCTAAACCTCTTCACATAAAGGGAGCTTTTAAAATTCAGAAAATAAACATCTTCTCTCTCCATAAGGCCTGGCTTTGAAAATGTGTTATTTCAATATGGGATCAACAAAGTCAGCTTTGAAAATCAACACTCATCAATGACCTTTTCATTTCAGGCATTGCCCATACTCACCCTCCCTGAGTCCATGGCATGGCCACATGGCAAAAGGCTGTGGGGTACATGATGTATGGGTATATGAGAGACACGTCAGTTTGATATTTCGAAAATATTATTCTTGGTACTCTTGCTAAGTGAAAATTCTTTGTAAACATTTTTATTCTTTAAAAAGAAAACCTATATTATGCCTCCGTGGACTTTCAGGACTCAGCGGTTATATTAGTCTGCTGGGGCTGCTGTATCCAAATCTATAGACCGAGTGGCTTAAACACCAGGAATTTCTTCTCCCACAGGCTAAGGTCAAGATGCTGCAGATTTAGTTTCGCCTGAGGCCCCCTCCTTGCCTTATAGGTGGCTGCACTCGCTGTGTCTTTGCATGGTCTTTTCTGTCTGTGCCCACCCCTGGTGTCCTCTTTGCTTGAGTCGGGTGAATATTCCCATCACTTTGTGATCCATAGTTGTGAAAAAACACCCATCACATTGCATTGCTACCTCTGATTTTCCTAGTCAGTCACTCCTGTGAGACTTCAAACTCCTTGAAGCCAAGAATCTTCCTCATCTGTGTGGCATCAGCTTTAAGCACCGAGCTAGCAAGCGTTGAGTGAAGGGAGAGTAGACAGGAAAGAAGTGTAAAGACTGTATTATCCACGTGGGACTTGACGTTCTCCTTATACTGCAACAAGCAGACAGACCCCAACGCATGCACGCACACACGTGCATACACACAATTGATGTTAGCAACTAAACTCGAGCCCATCTAAAATCATGTGGTTTTTTTTTTTTTTTTTTTTTGAGACAGAGCCTCAAGCTGTCACCCTGGATAGAGTGCTGTGGCTTCACAGCTCACAGCAACCTCCAGTTCCTGGGCTCAAGCAAGTCTCCTGCCTCCACCTCCCAAATAGCTAGGACTACAGGT
>CAUYON010037503.1:0-29949 GCA_963573935.1 Arctocebus calabarensis | reverse complement strand
AATTTTGTTACCGGCTCAGTGCCTGTGGCTCAACCGGCTAAGGCGCCAGCCACATACACCTGAGCTGGTGGGTTCGAATCCAGCCCGGGCCCACCAAACAACAATGACGGCTGCAACCAAAAAATGGCTGGGCGTTGTGGCGGGCGCCTGTGGTCCCAGCTACTTGGGAGGCGGAGGCAGGAGACTCGCTTGACCCCAGGAATTGGAGGTTGCTGTGAGCTGTGATACCACAGCACTCTATCCAGGGTGACAACTTGAGGCTCTGTCTCAAAAAAAAAAAAAGAAAAATTTGTTACTGAAGATCAGTGTGTAATGCAGCCCTGTCTACTGAATTTAGACATTGAAATTGAGATTTTGTTGCTTGGACATCCACATATATAAAATGTACGGAGACCTCGAGAACTATGTTCTTACTTTCTAAACCACCTTCCAAATCAAACAAAGAGCAAACCACCAGATTAAAACAACAATCTCGAGTTAAATCTCCCACTTGGCAACATGTATTTGCAAAGCCCTCATCTTTACACTCCTCTACGTACAGTTTTGGAGATGCTTACACTTACGAACACAATCCCCACAAAATTCTTTCTGTATAATTTACCAGAGGCTTTGACCGCCATTTCTCTCCTTCTTCCTCCCGCTTTCTCATTTCACGCAATCTCTCGTTAGCTAACCTCTTCTACCACACACCAGTAACACACTTCTATTTGCTAGATTATGATTTTCCACCATCAGCTCAATTTTCTACCCACTATAATAAAATCCTCTGTGTCTTCAGTTGTCTTGAACTTCTCACTTCATCTTAGCCCTTCTCACCATCTCAGTGAAATTGTTCCATAAACTATTATTTTCCTTGTGTCTTTACCTAAGCCCCTACCTTCCTTTTTCATCCTCTACTCATAAACGTGTTATAGTATCCTTTTGCAAAACACACACAATCTTTCCAACTTACTCTTAGCTGACAGGCTACACTTTTTCACTCTTGCCTTTCCGTAGAGCCAGGTCTTCAACTTCTTTTTACAACACTGTTGGTAAATCAACTACAGTAGGTTCACCAGAGGACAGTTGTAAAAATGAAGATATTTCCTTTCTCCTCAGGATTCCAGGTATAGGGGTGAGGAACTGAAAATATGAATTTAGCTATCTTATGCGGCTAGATTTGAGAATCACAAATTAAATTGTGATCTGTATCAAATTTCCATTATTTTCAGAAAGTTGTTTTAAATACATCTCTAGTAAATGTCTTCTTAGAAGGGGGAGAAAAAGGATAAAGAAAAAGATTTAGAGTAACTAGATACTTACTGAACACCTGACATTTAGGACCTTGTACTCAGGACTTTTACATATATTATCCCATTTAGACTTAGAGTCTTTTGATAATCTTATCCCCACTTTTGAGTTTCTCATTCACTTTTCTTTTCAGTAACATTTGATGTATTTGAGCAACATCTCATGGGGGTTCTCAACTTGTGGGTCACGACCCCTTTGGACTGTATTAAAGGTTCATGGCCTTAGGAAGGTTCAGAACCACTGGCAGAGGGTTGAATACATTGAACTGCTAATTTCAGTTTTGCCAGCTGTGTGACTTTGGCCAGGTTACCTGGACTCTTGAGGCCTCAATTTCTTCACTTATTGAAATAGTTATGATAATGCTGTCTATCTAGTAAGGATTATGTAAGACTTATACGAGGATACTTAGAATAGGGCCTGCCCCATAGTTATTAACCAATATATGTTTGTGTATTTTGTTTTTTATTTTCCTTAAAGTAACTTTATGTGAATTCTGACACTTCAAATTTTGTTTCTGACCTAGCAGTGTTGAAATTCTTATGTTTATATCAAAATTTAGAGTATATAAAACAGACTGGGATTACTTTTTGATCTCACAGAACCACAGGAATTTCTGACACATCATTAAGAAGGCTTAAAGGTCTAGGAATATCAATCTTCTTCTTAGAAATAAATCACGTCTTCATAATTCATCTTCAGGGTTTGGTTTGTGAATCCCTCACTGTTTTCATTATGATCTGGGCATATTTGATCATGACTTTTTACTAGCTTAAGGCAACACGTTTATCTCCATCAGTAATGATGATAGTAATTGTGATAGCCAGAGTTTAGATTTATGTAGGATTTTGTAGCTTATAAAGGCCTTTCACTCATATCATGTCATTTGATGATTGTAATAACCTTAAATAATGGGGAACAAATTTAAAAACAAAACAGATAAAAATTAAAGTTCAAGGAACCGATTCACCAGAAATCACTCAAAAGGAATGATAAGGGGTGTGTTCCTCTCCATAGACAAGGGATATTGTGAACTTATAATCCTGGTGCCATCATTTTCTATGGATTTTTAAAAGATATTCTTTTCAATGAAGATAAATTTGCATTAGCACATGCTCGTAGCAAAGAGAAGTGGACTAGAATAAGTGAACTTTCTGACGGCATTTTCCTTTATATAGAGAGTTAACAAGTCTTTTACCAACTCAGATCTTCATCACTAGACAGAAATAAGGTGTGGGATAATATCAGGACAGTACAGAAGATTTCAGCTGAGATCATACTTAGTCCAAAATTCAAGAAGCGGGGCCCTGGAAGGAAGATAATCACTGAGTGGAGCTAATGTCTTCTTTGTCTGAACTACACTCTGCGACCATTCAGCTTTCTGGGCTACTTACCTCATCTTACAAACAAATAAACCTTGTAAAATGGTGTGAAGCACAGATCACGATGATAACAAGACACTGGCCTCATCCGGTGATATGAAAGAGGGTATTTGCACATACAAGCGTGGTTTCTGGTAGAGCTCTACTTAGAATTCTTGAAAGTTGAGGCTGAATTGCAAGTACATTTTGTTTGCTGCTTTGGTGAGGAAGAAAATGTTACTTGTCCTTTTCAGTGTTTATTTTTTCTCGCTGTGTTAATATTTATATTGTTTTACATAACCTTTGAGGAGTTCTGAAACAGAGAATTTGATTTTGATAATGATTATTATTTTATTTGGTTGAGTAGATTGATGAATAAAGTATGGCCATTTCTTTCTTTCACCATTTTGTGTGTGTGTAGGTTTCAACATCCAACATACACATTACATTTAAATTAATAAGAATGTTTTAAAAAAGGGAAGAAAGGGTAATGATAGAAAGTCAAAATTCCCTCATGACATTTTCATCTATATTGATTCCTAAGAATTACCACTTACTTATGAACATTGATTGCTTCTGTTAGAATCAATTATCTTGAAGCATATAAGGATAAACAGATATTTCCCTACTGAATTTGATTTTTTCTTTCCCCAAGTTACTTTATAAGCTTGCTGGCAATAATACGATTACACTGTATCTTGCTTTCACACCATGCAGGATACTTGAGCAAAGAAAAAAAAAGTTATTATTTATTTTCTGCTTTCAAATGAAATAACATGCATACATTTTTACTTAAAAGAAAACATGGTGTATGAACTGAGTGATTTTCAGTTTGTCTTGTATAGCCTGCCTATTCTTAGTTGCAGTTGTCTCATCTCTCTTTTCTCTTTCCTTCGATCTTACAAAAGTAGTAAAATCTTTAAAATTGTTCAAACAAGGTAGCAACATCTAAGGTAACTCTAACAGTTTGCAGACATCCCCTCAATTTCACGTTAAAATTATAAGAAAGACCACACGAAGTTTGCTGAACTTGACTTTATTCTCGTTATTGAATACTGTTTGATTTCCTTGAGTAATATGAAGTTTAGTTGGAAGGGAGGGATACTCCCTTTTTAAGACTGAAGTTTGGTCAAATTACTTAACAAAAAATTGCAATTTATGCTGCAAATATACAGGCAACAAGTGTACAGAATACTCAAGGCTATGTCTCAGATATTGACCTCCACCCTATTGGTTGGAGCAGAAAGGCATCAACAAAACCTAGAAGAAATGAGCTCACATGCTGTTGTTGAAACATTGACCCTTCTGTCACGGGCACAGAAAACTGAACAATTCTGGTAATTTTATTACCAACAGTAGCTTTAGCAAAGCACTATCAATCTCCAAACCCACGTAGCTCCTGATTAGCATGTCAATAGCTGTATTCTCTTCATTAAAAGATTGCATCAGCAGCGTCAGGCACAGCCTCAGTACTCTAAGCACAGGTTCAAATCAGTTTAAATCTCTGCTGCTCTATCACTTCCCACACGGAAAAACATTTGTTTTAACCTCAGTAAATAAGATCCAAAATATGTATCTCTTAAAATTGGTAGATGAAGTAGAAATGGGATCAGTCATGGGCAATTTCACGTAAAATTTCCACTGGTGATAATTGTGGAAGATTATAACGCCTGGATGCAATTCATATACGTGCCCGCGTTGTTGAATTGAATGTGCTAGTATGTTATTAAAGCCATAATGTTGCGACTGCAAAGCAGATTTAAGCTTTCAGCTTTGTCTAAATCTATTTTCATTTTCCACTCATTTAAATGTCACTTTTCAAAAATAATAGTCAGCACAAAAATAAAATGCATTACCTACTTGGCTGATGTCTGGCAACAAGATGACAAAGTACACAGCTGGTCACTCTCCAGCTGTAGTTTGGACTATTTTGCAATTTTTTTTCTATAATTAGTCTCAGAATCTAAAACGATTTTATTTCTCCACGTGACAAAGTGCAAGAATTTAATTTATTGGAAATTAACAAAATGTCAAGAAACACTTAAAGCTCACTGAATTCTTCAGCATAGATCATAAGTCAAGCTGTGATACTATTTGTTTTGTTTGTTTTTAAGAACAAATAAACAAAATCTCCTTACTAGTAAATTACTACTATGCTGATACTTAAAAAAAATTTTTTTTTAAAGAGCAGGGAATGTTGGGCGGCACCTGTGGCTCATCAAGTAGGGCACCGGCCCCATATACAGAAGGTGGCGGGTTCAAACCTGGCCTTGGTCGAACTACAAAACAGAAAAATATCCAGGCGTTGTGGCGGGCGCCTGTAGTCCCAGCTACTTGGGAGGCTGAGGCAAGAGAATCGCTTAAACCCAGAAGTTGGAGTTGCTGTGAGCTGTGTGATGCCACAGCACTCTACCAAGGGTGATAAAGTGAGATTCTGTCTCTAAAAAAAAAAAAAAAAAAAAAAGAATAGGGAATGTTGAAAAGGGCCAATGACTTCCAATTCAACTCAGAAGTAGTATTATAATTATATTTTAATAATCAAATGAGCACAGGATTATCAGATTGGAATCATCTCGATTATTGATTTTACATGCAATGTTACTTTTGAAAGACCCTGCGAAAGAAAGTGACACTAACGTCACTTGTTTGACACTGTCATAGTAGCTTAGGTGGATATATAAAAGTGTGTCTTTGTGCCTGCATGTATGTGTGTGTGTTTTCAGAGAAGCACACTGTAAATTATTTTTGCTAAGGTATTTTATAATTTCATAACTCAAGTAGCTTAAATTGAGGATATATTAAATGTTATTTGTTATAATGATTTACCTTTTTCTATTGAGGAAAATTACAGAGACAGGTGACGTAGAAAATCATTAAATTCCCACCTTTCAAACTTCCTTTTTTCTTCAAATAATTTAGCCACTTTAATTTTTCTCCCTTAGAACATTTCCAGATTTTCTACCTATTTGCCTGAAAATCTAAAGACATTTGCAAAGAAAGAGAATTATTTCCCCTTTCAACATGTCCTCAACTTTATCACTGTACCTCTGACTCATGCTCAGAGCTGGGGGCCATTAAGGTTCTAAATATTTCCAGATGGATTATGTCTGGACCTCCCTACAGCTATTATTGTTTTTTGTGAAGTATGAATAGATGGGCCCTAGGATTAGTGTTGAGCGCATGTTGAGCAGTAACGATCAATGAAAGGTGTTTCAAGTATCTATAAGGGATATTGACAGGTAGGCAAACCACGGCAGAACTCAGCTCTGGAAGACAGATACATTGAGCCACTAACATCACTGAGGCCATAGTGGGACTGTGCGATCAGTTGGCAGTTGTATTAAATGCAATTTAAAGTCATTTCCAATGCCAAATTTTTGTTATTCTGAATAGTGAAGTATAATAACTGATATATATATATATTTTCAAAGACCAGAATGTTTGTCATGAAAAGTGAAAAAAGTGGGGATTAGGTGCATAGGTCAGCTCAGTGACTCTGGTGGTTTTGGTGAAGGTAGTCAGGGAAGAGAAAGCAGATCAGATAGGAGTGCTGAGCGGTAGACTCACTGTTACAATCACAGCTATAGACAAATAGGATGGTAACAGATGGTAGATGGTATTTGTTCTTAACATTTTTCACATGCTTTAAAGTAAGCTAATTAAATTTTGCTTCCACAGCCCATGAGTTTTTAGTTAAAATATCATTTCTACAAGAAAGGTATCTAAAATAAGTTATTGACATAGTTTTTAAAGGGCGCCTATGAAACAGGGGCAACTTCTTTCAACTTTGCTTCCGTAGTCTCTTAGGGAAAACAATCTGAGAATCTCATTTGCACTATTTCATCTGTAAGAACCTGTCGCCCTAAATGAAGTTGTACAAATTGGGGACCTTAATGTTTAAAAACTTACAGGCACACAATGTTGCTCTTCCTTGGGTTTTCCTTCATTCGCTTGTTTTCTGTAGTGAATGAGAGGGTTGTAACCAAGACCCCACATCCTGTGTTATTGTTGGAAATGGCCAGGTTGCCATTTGCGTTCACCTGCTGTCCAGAATGATCTCACAGCAGCGCAGGTTGTGAAGGGACGTGTGGGGACCGCTCATCTGTACACTGTAGTTAAACCCACTCGTGGTGACTCTGCCAGGCAGCTCTTAATGGCAAAGAGTCCTTATAGTAATCTGATTCTATCTTTATACATCGTGATGTTTCTTCACATAACCATGAGTATAAACCAACTTGCCCGTGATGTGAAATCCCTTTAGATGTTCACCATTTTCATGAGTCCAGCTTTGTGGAAGCTCACCCAGACCTTTTCCATGGTAGTATCATGATTTGGTAATGGAGGAAATGGATTAAAAGGAAAAGAGCATCAAGGAAAATTTGAATTTATCACACTGAACCTGCTTTGGTCTACTACCTCCTCCCTCTGCACGAGCGAGGTACTTTTCAACCAAGGTACCTCCAAAACCCATTTAATAATTTGCTTGATCTACCCACATTCCACCATTTACCTCTGCATGTGACCACTATCTTGAGTCCAAAAAGACCTATTTAGATTGAAAAATACATGAAATCCTTCCATCTAGAAAAATATAGCAAATTTTCTCCCTGTCAGAAAGGGGAAGTTATTCAAGGCTCATTTTCAGCAGCACTGGTTGCAGATACCACTTTTAAAAGAGTACTTGGTTTCAGTGGATGTGACTGAGGAAAATGACCCTAAATCTAATAAACACTGGGCAGAGAAAATTTTGCCATCTGATACATCCTGAGGCTCTGTAATTTTAGAACACATTAACATATTCGATGCTGTTGAGAATAATTTCTTACAAGCTGATGCCAAGTAGAATTTCATATCCCAGGTTTAAAAATGTAAGGGGTCAAATAAAGTCTCACACTTAGGGATACAAAATTTGACACCTCCAACTTTTGGGGAATTCTAAACAATCTTGTCTTTTTTCTCAAATATAATGTGTTTTCAAATATTCATGGAATAAATGTTAGGATTTTAAGCCTCATTTTCCTTCCACGCTGCTAGCCCTAGTACATATACAAAAACCAAGGATGAGGTCAAAATTAAATAGTGAAAAATTATATGAGTCTGTGATTTTTCTGTATTAGCAATATCAGTCAATACACATTTTCGATTGATTTTTATGTCCATGGAAATTCCGTTGAGCATTACAATGTGTGAGGTCTTTGGAGGACTGTTTTACATGTCTCTCAATTTAAGGTGCTGACTTTCTCTCGGTATTTTTCTGTTCCATGGCATTTATCCACATGCAGTCCAATCTGAAATCACACTGCTGTCCTAATTCTTTCATCAGTCATCTCGCAAATAAGGGAAAAGGCAAATGGCACCTCTCAGGGGTATATTTTACTTTTTTCTACAGATATTTGTGAATAAATTCATTCATAAATTAAATCATCTGTATTGTAAAGGCAGCAAAAGTACCTTGTGCTAGGGGACCTGATCCCCACAGCCCCCTCAGACAACTGGGAGAGAAGAACGTCCTCTAAGATACATGGGGGATGGAGTTCACACCCAGCTCCCTACATGACATAATGTTCACTTCTGTACAATAATAATTCTAGCAAGAAGGTAAGACATAGAGGTGTCTTAGTTGCTATGCAACTATGGTTCCATAGCAGTGACAATGAAGAAAAAGATACTTCAAAAATGACTATGCCCTCCAATATTAATATTTCCTATCTATCAAACACTATTTTGTTAGGCACTATTCTCAACCCCTCTTCTTTCTACATAACAGTCCTTGGAAGCAGGTATTACATTTTATTATACAAAACCAAAATATGAATGCCAGAAGGGTTCAAATATACTCCACCATAAAATATAATTTATTGATTTACAACATTAATAGCCAATAAAGAGTTGAATCAAAAGGTGGAAATTGTTAAAGATTAGGTGTAAGATAATAGGTTATTTATGTGGCATGCATGTCAACATAATATTGTCTTCATATATTTAAATGGGAAAAGTGAATTTTTTCCATCTAAGTAATCTCATAAACTGAAATTCTCAGATTATTTACAGTAAATTTGGATGATACAGCAATGTAACTAAGTGGCTTTTTGCTGCTTCTATAAACAGTTACTTTCAGTAAGCAAAGAAATGGAATGATTCATCTGACTTTTTAGGCTTTCATTCATTGCAGTTAGTTTGTATGGACTCCTGAGCGTATGTGAACTGGACCTCTCTGGGGTTTGCCTTCTGTTACTTCCTTATTTCAACTAACTTAAAATGTGATTGGAACAAGTGAGCTATAGTAACAGGTGATGAAAATGTAACTCTTGTAGATGCTGAAGTATTTCATGCATTGGACACACAAAAATTTATTTGACAAAAACTAAAGTTTTAGAAATTATCTGTGATATAAACAGAGTAAGAAACATCATTTCTAAGAGAAAAAAGGTTAATGCAAATGTTTCTTTTGTCTATTTTCTTTTTCATTTATCTTCCAAAAATTTCAGCTGCTTTCCACCATTCTCATCTTCGACATCCTCTTTGTTTCTGTTTTTTTTAATCCTCATATATTTTGTACTGCATTATACGAGTTACATCTTCTCTCAAAATAGCTCAACCCTAGGTAGGTAGGGGGGTATTTGATGGCTGAAGATTATGAAAATGGCTTCCATAAAAAGCTGGATTTTTTTTGCCAGGATTCATTCATGGTAGACCAAATGTTGCACCCCAGTTACAAATCTCCGTGGATGATCTGAAAACTAAAGAAATCTTCCTCTGTGCCAGCCCAGCTGATCCACACAAACCTTTATTCCAACTGTCCCTCAGGCGTCTCCAGCTTAAAAAAAATCCCAAACATCTTTTCTTTCCAATGCCGTAAGTTTTGTGTATACTAATATTTGAAGGTCATCTGCCTCAGCATTTGGAGATCTTCAATTTCTTCATCTGTACTTTTATCAGGAACAGATAGTTTTCAGTCATTTTATGACTGATGAGAACATTTATATTAAGTGATTTCCACAAGACTTGAGAAGCAAAGAACGAAAAAGTTATGTTAATTTTATAAACTTTTAAGGACGGCAAGAAATTTTTTCCTCAGATTTAAGTTAAATTGTTCCTGAAAAGAATAAAGCCATAATATATATTTGCAAACATCATACTATAGTATGTAGTTTTATATTATAGATTACTTGACATACATATTATAATAAATAGTATATGTAAAATATACATAGCGACAAAAGATATGATAAAGTATAGACATATATAATGTAATTAATATATGCATTATGACTCTTGCTTCCTCAGCAGCAATATTAGTTAGGTCTGAGTTAAATTTCCATATATATAAACATAATATATAATATGTAATATACGTACATAAAATATATGTAATATATGACATATTCATTAACTAAAATATAATGTTTGTTTATATATATGTATAGAGAGAGATGTCAAAACTCTTTAAAGCATAGACCATTTTAATAAACATGTTTAATCATAAACAGTTTAGTTAGTATCTGGATGTCTCAAATTAGTATACTATATTGGCCTTTTTCCCACTCAAAGAAAAGTTAAAGTCTAAATAGTTGCATAAAATAAATAAACTTTTTAAATAAGTAAATAAAAGTCTATTTATAAACAATAAAAAAGCTTCCAAGTTTTTTTCCTCTGCTGGAAAACCTTATCTTGGATAGTCTACGTTGGCCTGGCAGAAATTTTCTTGGAATGGCCCTGAAGTTAGACACTTTCCAGCTCAATCCTTCTTCTCGTCCCCTCTCACGTCACAGGTGTGAGAACTGCTTTGTGGCCAAGGGCCCTCCATGCCTCTCTCCCTCAGCGTCCCAAGGAGCTGGTTTTGCAGGTGCGTGGCACCACACAAGGCTACTGTTGTTTATTTTTTTTGGCTTTATTTGTTGTACAGATGGAGAAGGGGATATCCCTGTTTTGGTCGGGCTGGCCTCCCACCTTTCTCCCCATCCTAAAGTGCTCAGACGACAGGCATGAGCCAGCTTTTTCCACCTTTATCTTTTACAGTCTTTTTTCTTCAATAAATCTCTTGTATGTTTAATTTCAGCTTGGTGGCTGTTTCTTCAGGGACCCAAACTAACAGATAAGTTTGCCTAGATCATCATAGTATTTTGAAGATTATTGAGTTTTAGCTTTCGTTCTGATCCGGTTTGGGCCTGGATCCCCTCTGCGTGACCAGTCACCTCTCTGCGTCTTCAGCACAGTACAGAGCCTTTACTCAAGAACCAAATCTTTTCATCATCTGTTTTTTTCTTCACTTCTCCCCTTAGCCCTTGCAGTCTTTCAGAAACTATATTAACTGAAATAGGCTAAGTAAATCCTCACATCCCAGGAGCTGAAAACAAAAGTGATTTTCTTTTGTTTCCTTGATATCCATTGCTGTAGTTAGGATCCAAATCTCCACAAAGGCACACAGGGAGGAGGAAAAAAGATGTGAATGCTCCTGAAATGAAAACTGAAAACAAATTCCTCAAATCAATAGAAAAAGAAGAGAGAGCTGAAGGGGAATGCATTTTTTCTAATGTTTCAGTGTGTTGGTGACATGTGCCATTTCACCTCCAAAAAATGCCCCTTGGTCATCTTAACTGCTCTCACCCTAAGAAAGGCGGCCAGCAGCTGGCCAGCGGAGCACCACCGTCACTTCCAGGGAACTTACCCTGCCAAGCTAATGCGTTTGAAATGGAATGCCTGTTGCTCTGTTTTTCTGCCGTTAAAAACACTTTCCTAATTAAAAATATGTTTAGATGCTTGAATCACAGAAAGGGCAAAGAATACCAAAATAATTATAATGAGAAAAATACTTGGTTAACTCTCAAAAGAGTAAATCAATGTACACATAGTAGTTAGTACATTAGATACGCACACACATTCACTGTCGTAGTTGGGACCCTATCTCCACAAAGGTAATCAGGGAGCCAGAATATAGATATATGTAAAAAAAAAAAATAAAAATAAAAATAAGGCAGCAAGGTATGATAAATATCACATAGTAACCTGTGTGTGAAATGAGTTAGGCTACTTTGTAGTATTTTTATTTTATTGTTATTTTTTGTTGTTGCAGAATTTTTTTGGCCAGGGCTGGGCTTGAACCTGCCACCCTCAGCAAATGGGGTCGGTGCCCTACTCCTTGAGCCACAGGTGCCCCCCCAATAGTATTTTTGAAAACATGATAGCTTAGAGGTGCTCCATAACTTTATCCTCTTTACTTGAAAGGAAATCTCTTTAGAGATGGCTGTATTGTGATTCCCAACATCCCAAAGGGGGGTAAAATAAATTTGGGGAGAGTGTCTTCACCATGAATAATCCAATCATGAGTCCTCTGCAGTTAGTAAATTGGCTGCATTGCTTTCAGACCCCTGCCTTGGGAATGCAGAGGGGAAAAATTAATTTTCTAATTGTTTGCCAATAGTATAAAATAAAGCTAGATGTAATTAGTGAAGAGGAATTTAAGGTTAACGCTTCTAAGGTGCGAGTTCTCTGTGCACAGGAAGAAGGTAACTGTGGACGAGTGGATGGGCTGATGGGCAAACTGCCTGTTGTCTCCAACAGCATTCTCCATTCCTTACAGGACAGAATAACTTTCATCCAAAGTAAATAAAGAGTATATTTCAAGCCCCTTCTGGGACCAGGTGTTACCATATATCTAAATTCTGGCCAACAGGATTGATGAAAGTGAAAGAGTTTTGTGGCAGCCTTGGGAAGCTTTCCTTAAGATTCTGTACACAACTTGTCCCCCTTCACCACCATGTTGCTAGAGTAATTAGAGCTTCAGTTTTACGTCACTGGCGACCCTTTTGTTCCTTCTGTTACGTTGGCATGTAACCTATAATTGGGATATGTGCATGGAATCACAAGGGCAGAGCCAGCTATGGCAGCCATAATGTGTCATATACTGCACTGTATATTTTTTGGTGTCTCATGAAATTTCTGAAATTAGGGGAACGAGTCCCGGTGAGGACTACCACCCTGGGGGGGAGAAACTGGAGTGGAAGCAGCATTGATGCGTCCGTGCCAGTGTCTGCAGAGCTACTAAAAGAATACCCTATTACCAGGTGTATTTCCTATTCCAATGCTGCAGGTGATGATAAGGATAAGGTAATGAAATGTGTTGGCAAGGGGAAACTTTGAAGTAAATAAATAAAATTGGGAACTGGAGACCAAATTAGGTTCTACAACAAACAAACTTTTTTTGCTATTGTTTCCATGTTTGGTTTTTTGGCCCATGATTTTCATTGGCCAAATTAAACCTCCCATCCTTGGTATCCCATAGTGGAAGCCTTCCCTTAGACTCATCAATGTTACACTGAAACCCAATCTTGACTGGGATCAAGGATCGTTGGTTACCAGAAAGGTCACCGGGACTCATAATTCCAAAAAAAATAAATTTTCAGATAATGAAAAATGGCAGCACCTTAACTGTGATCTTCTAATACATATGAAAAATTAGGAAAGTGATAGATGTTTCTTCAATACAATCAAAAATATACTTTGAAAAGCCAAATCCCTTTGTTTCTAATATATTCTACTTTATCCTTTTATCATCTCTGGTGACAACTTAAGCTAATTAAATATTTTAATTACATTCTTTTTTTCACTTTATTAAGATATTTGTTTCTGAATAATGATTTAGCTAACAAATGTCTACATATTGAATATGTTAATCTTAAAACCATGGTGAAGATTTTGGTCTTGACTTTTTGATACTAAGTCCAACTATACATTTGGTTTGCAGAGACCTTTGCTATTCTTCTATCATCAAAATTTTTCCAACACAGATTTAAATTTTACTAACAAAAGAATAATTGTCTTAAATTCCAAAGTAAATTAAATTCTACTGCATAGAAAATTTATCATTTTTTGCTAAAATAGTACTTATTTAATTTCAGTTTTAAGGTAGAGCATTAGAACTAATGGCCTTCTAAAATTTTTCATTGGAAACAGGAACTTTATGGTTATGAATACAGTTATGATCTTTAATATTAGCATAATAGTGTCACAGTTAAATAATTTTGCTTAACTCTGTAATTTTGTGCAAGGTCTAATGCCATTTAGTCATGGCTGCTACATGGTAGAAGCTAATATTAGTTTCTGTAGTCAAAAGTTTTCATGAAACAAGTAACACAAAGGCCACATATTTCAGTTGTTTTTGTCTTTTTTTATAAATATAATGTAATATTTCAGTTATTAAATTATATTCATATAATTGAAATATAATATATTCAGTTATATATAACTAAAATATATATTCAATTATATTGAACTATATAAGTCATATAACATTTCAGTTATTTTTTTATAAATAAATAAGTAAAGACTATTTTCATTGAGATAGCTGATAAAAGAACATATAACTCATATATTACTGGACTTTACAAGAGGGTTTTCCTATATTCATATACCATCATGTAATTTATTTAAATCATTATTCACATATTGCCATATTAGCACAAAAATAATATTCTTTATGTATTTGCTGTTAGCAGATAGAGTTTTGTTGTTCACTTTGTGTAATGAGAAACATGTAAAGTACTGTTTGAAATAGCACCTTGTATCTTAGACATTGTATGTTTGACTCTAACATAAAAGAGATTTGAGGCATTGAAGTATGCTTAAACTAAGTATATGGTTTTAAAAGGAACTGTAATTACAGTTACATCTGACTAATAGATGACAGGAATAGACACATACATCTGTGTTCCATAAAAGTCATAACTCTACATATATTTTCAAAATAAAAAAGTATTACACAATGTCTTTACTGTTAGTTGAAAAGAGGCATTTTACTTATTTTTCAAAAAAAGAGATATTTTTAAGGCCTTTGAAAAAATGTTCCAGAGTGTCACTTTTTTGGCAAAGGGGAAAGTGAAATACATCTTAGGGAAGTGAACGAAAATTATTATGTCAGCTTCTCTATCCTGTTGAAAGTTTTGATATTTCCCCTGTCATATCTAGGGGTATTACTAAATATCAGAATTTTGACTTCACTTTTTCAATGTAAGTTTTATAGCACACTACTTTATTCATAGAGAAAAAGGCATGACATGAGTTCCACAATGATTATGACAAATTTAAACCCCAGCAGTAAAGCTTAAAACAATTTGATCACACAGCTTGTTAGCTATGTAATGCTGTCAGTCTAACCTAAAGATCTCTAAAACAAGATTTCTGTCTTTGTTCCTGTCACCAACATTTACTTGGATCTCAGAGGAAATAAATGATGTATAGTTTGTAAAATCAGCTGATAAATCAGACAATAAACAAATTCATACGGACTGTCCCCTCCTGAGCAAGGGTAGGCATAATGGTCAAAAACGTGGAACTGTACATGTATTTCTAAGATTTGTCAATAATGAGTCTCTTCTCTTATTTTTGTGAGACAAATTTTAATGTACATTATGACAGCGAAGATGATTGTCAGCACAGTAGAAATCCTCTAGAGGAATTTAAAACACGTAGCACTTGGGCTTTCTGGAGAGCAGTCTGAGATGAGCTTGGGATGCTGCTTGTTATTCCAGCACCTTTTTTATCAATACCTGAGCAAGGGGTAGGAAACAGGAGAGGACTAAGCAGAGACACAGCTGGCGTTCAGTGCAGCTCTGCCTCAGGAGAGCCATATGCAGAGTGCTCTGGAGCTATGATGTCTCTGCAGAGTTGTCCAAAGTTGGGCCAAGACTACAAAGACTTCAAGACCCCTCCTGCTCTTCATCCACATAGATTAGTCAAGAGATATGGGTTGCTTTGCAAAGGGGTATGAACGTGGGTGAAGTGGAGGTTTGCAGCTGGGGCTGAGTGCTGAAGGCTGCTGTAGCAGCTGGAGCAACAAAAACGTTGCTGATGGAGAAGGTGGGGATGCATCCCAGCATCTCCACGAGCTGTAATTAGTACTAAGATGCTTTGAGGATGAAAGGCCTCTGAGAAGTGAACATCTTAGATGCACCATTTTCTGCTTGGTTTTTTCATGTTAGAAAAATCACAATCAATTCAAATTGATTAGTCGAATCAATTTGTGATTAGTCCTCCATTTAGCACTGGTGGACTAATTCTCTCAGGACTTCTGCTTGAATTACATGTGTAGGAGGCCTACCTAACTCATAGGATCTGCAATCCAATCAATATGATATTTTGTAATATTATCAACTACTATTACAATGCTCTATGTTATCTGAAGAAAACAAAAGAAATCCAAGTTGTATTCTTTTTTTAAGATGAATGAAGGAGGATATCAATTAGATTTTAAGATTAATAAAGAGTAATAAAGGAAGATTTTAATTAAGCCATGTATTTTGTCATCAGAAAAAGTTAAAAGGTGTGTCCTTTTATATTTGAAAAATAATACATATGAGATATATTGTTCAAATTAAGGTTCTAATGTATTATTTCCCTCTACATGGATAAAAATTAAATAAATAAATGAACAAAACAGCTCTACGATTTATCTCTTTGTGTGTGTGTTTGTGTGTTTTAAACAGAATCCCTCTTTGCACTCTGCTGGGCTACAGAGCTGTGGTGTGATCACGGCTCCCAGCAACATCAACCTCGTGGGCTCAAGTGATCCTCCTGCCTAAGCCTCCTGAGTAGATGAGAACAGACATTTGACCAGATAGTTTTTCTAATTTTTCTATTTTTTTTTTTAGTGGAGACAGAATCTCACTCTTGCTCAGGCTGTCTTGAATTCCTGACCTCAAGTGTTCCTCCCACCAGGCCTTCTAGAGTGGCAGGAGCACAGGCATGAGCCAAGGTGCCCAGCCAGGAAGCTTCTTTTATTTCAGAGAATTCCAAGTCATTTACTGTTGCTGACCAAATCACTGCTGTCTACCCAACTGTTTATCTTTCATGAAATTAACAACTTGTTGATCTCTTTATTAAACAATTTTCATGGCTCCATGGCTTTGTTAATGAAAGTACATTTGAATAATCCTAAATGTAAACATTTTTCCAGTATGAGTTAAAAAGAGCTTGAAGGTATTGACAATAAATTACCTAACAAGAAAGTAGTTCTGAAACTTAGTGGTTTGGTACATGTAATCCTTGGAGAAGTATTTTATATGTCTATGATTCTTGAGGTTTCCTATAACTGAACCTATTCTTAAATAATTTTCTGATTTGAGAGTCTTGGCTAAGATATTTAGATATCTATCTATCTATCTATCTATCTATCTATCTATCTATCTATCTATCTATTTTTTGAGACACTCACTCTTTTGCCCTGAATAGAGTGCTGTGGCATTAAAGCTCAAAAGAGCAATCTTCCAGCCTCAGCCTCTTGAGTAGCTGGGAGTACAAGTTGCCACCACGATTTAGTTAGTTTTTCCTATTTTTAGTAGGGAAGGGATCTCAGTCTTGCTCAGGCTGGTCTAGAACTCCTGAGCTCAAGCAATCCACCTGCCTTGGCCTCCCAGAGTGCTAAGATTATAGGGTGAGCCATGGATAGAGAATTAAAATTGTTTAACCAGTTAGAATAATGTTCCATCATTTATTTTTAGTAATTACGGAGCACTTATTTTTTCCTCATATGTTTTAAAACCCTTTCTGCCATTTCTGTATCATGTTACATATTTTTGGAGATTTGTACTTTTCTTTACTTGTTCTTTATGAAACACTGCCCTCTGGAGAAGGGCACATCATTAATTGGCTTCACATTTCCCAACGAATAACTGAGACTCAGTGTAATCTTCAGTTGTGGATCACTCTCATTTGACAGTCACAGTGATGTCTAAAATTTTTTAGCTATCTCTTGCATAGATACTAAGTGAGGGCAGCTTAGTTTTCAAAATTCATGGCAGCTGCTTGCTTCAAAATGCTGTGCAATCTACGAGAAAGTGTAAAAATAAAGCTAGTAGTGCCATTCTTTTAAATAGGAATAATTTGCATATTTTAAAAAGATCTTGCGAATCACAATAGATTTTTCATATTCTAAATTTTTAAAGAATATTCATGTGGTGTCTTGAGTCACTTAAAACTTCAAATAACTTTTTTTCTCTAATCTTTTTCTTCTAAGGACTTCTATAATTGTGTTTATAATCCCTTCTCTGAAACTACTACACTTTATAGATAATACAATTGGTTTTATTAATGTAAAATTATCCATGAATCATGTGTAGTAAAATATAAACTATATACATTTTTTGAAAGGAAAATTTCATTTTGATCTTTCTCACATTGTTAGGAATTTGATTTTTAAAGTTCTTCCATACTTTAAGTACTTAGTTATTTCTCATGTATTCTCATCTACTCAGCTGGGTCTTTTATTTTCACTCACACAAATGGCCTCAAACCATGGATATTATTTGTAAAACACTTATTGCAATTAATAATATTTGTTTTCTCTGTCATACACATAGACATTATTTGTCCTTAATGGTTGTACAGTATTTTCCAGTAGGGACATAGCAAAAAATTATAACTATTCATCTTTTTATGGACATTAAGTCTGATTCCTAGTTTTCATTGAGTTAAATAATGCTTCTGTTCATACTAGTACAATTTTTTGCATTCATAACATGTTCATAAACATGTTCGTAAAACTGAAACCAATATGTCAAATGCTGCACCTCTTTCCCCAAACCATCAAAACCAGCTTAACCTATCTGTAGACAAACTAACAGCATGAATCCTTCTCAAAACTTTATCAGCATTTATTTCCCCCCCCCAATATTTTATTTTTGGAAGATAAGATTTTATTTTTAAAAAAATTACTTCATCTTTGTTTAGTAGATTGTGGTATCTTTTATATTTTCATTAATCATTTGTATTTCTTGTGTTAATTCCCTGTTTATATACTTTGCTATTTTGAAAACCGAGTTGTCCCTTTCTTTAACCAGTTTCTATAAAGCCATTCTCCAAAGCAAGCTTTTCCACAATGATTTATGCTAAATTTCTTCTAAATGTATTATGTATTCCTCTGTTGTTCGTTCTTTATTTGGCTCTAATGGTTTATTTGCTGATATTCTCTCTCTCTCTCCCCTCCTTTCTTTCTTTTTTCTTTTTAACACAGAGTCTTGTCTCCCAGGCTAGAGTGCAATAGTGTCATCAAAGCTCACAGTAACCTTCATCTCCTGGGCTCAAGTTATCCTCCTGCTTCAGCCTCTGAGTAGCTCTAACTACTGGTAAACATCACCACACCCAGATAATTTTTTCAAGTTTTTTATAGATATGTTGTGTCCATTTTGCTTAGGCTGGTCTTGAACTCCTGGCCTCCAGGAGTCTCCCTTCTCAGCCTCCCAGAGTGCGAGGATTACAGGTGTGAACCACACGCACAGCCAATTTGCTAATTCCTATTCCAATATAAATTATGCTTATAAATGTTTTGATTTCTTAGTGGATAAATATTGATGTATAAATAAATAAATGAAAATATTCAAGGGTGCTATATGTAGTAAAACATAACATAAATTAAAAGTCACAAATGAAAATTAATCATAGTTCCTAAGTAGATTTATTAATGCTAGATCATTAACTTATCAATATTACATTTTGAGAGAATGCAGATAAAAATTTCACACACTCTCCATGAAATTCTACTTTAATTAGTTTAAAAATATTATGTGAGGAAATTAGTTATGATAGTAAAAGCATATGTTTTTTTAGATCTATGTATATAGATATGATTTTCTTTGGTTAACAAGTCTTTTTTCTTCTTTCCCAAGTAATCAATTGCCTAATTTCTTGCGAAATATGTCACGATAAGTGAAATCCCATAAAATGCTAATGCACATTTGAAGTATCCGCTTGACTTAATTTGTATATTAATAACTTATATATAATCCCTTTCTTATTTATGTTGATTTGACAGTGAGTGTCACTATTATTTGATTAATGTTACTGATGTATCTTTCAGTACACATTTGGTTTTACAGTAAGGAAAAACAAGCAGAATATATATTAGCATTCTAAACTGGAAACTAATACTGGAACAACTCTTAAAGTTCCTCCCATACACAATTTTGAACTATGATAAAATTGATTTTTAAAAAAAAAGATCTAAAAAAGAGAGAAATATTTAATGAACAACATGGATCAAATATAACATGAAATTTTAATATAAGATTGTATTTCTGCATTTTAAATTGTGCTTATTCACTTGAGGAATGAGATTTAATGCTGCCAAAAGAAACCAATTATATACAAATGTATGGAGTCTATGGTGCTTCAGTTGCTCTAGAGACCGGCTTACTATAAAATTCTGAGTGGTGGAGTGAACATGCATGAAACCAACAGTTAAAATAAAACTTCAGCAAAAGTAGCTTTTACGGTAATCTTATTCCACAATGAGTAGACATAGGCTAGAGAGTGGAGTAATAGATGGTGGAGACTCAGAAGAGTGGAAGGGTTGCAGGGTGGGAGGGAAAGATGGGAAGAGAAATGACCTAACAGAGTGGAAGAACATTCTCCTTAGTAGAGTATCATAAGAATGGAAAAGCAAGTGTGCAGTGTACTCAATACTAAAATGAAACCAACAGAAAAACAACTACATGCCCACAGGAAAGGAAAACACAATTAAATTTGAGTGAGGGGTGGAGGGAAAAGGGAAAAGGAAAAGGAGAGGAAGGAAGGGGTATTGGTAAACTAAGGCACACAGAGTAAGGGGAAACAGCACCCCACCTGGGTGAAGGGCGCAACTACAACTTGGACTTTGCCTGACAAACACGAACAATGTAACTTAATCATTTATACTCTCCTACTAATCTGAAATAATAAAAAGAAAAGAATTGTCTAGTGAGTACTGCTTTTGCTAATTAATGCAAAAAGGCCAGACTTCACTACTGCTTGCAAAAAGCTCAGACTTCACTACTACAAAATATAACCATGTAACAAATCTGTACAAGCACGCCCTAAAATTATGCTACTGGGAAAGGTTGGAAAGTAATTATTAACAAAAATGAATTTTTCAATAATGTGGATTTTAAGTGTAACTTGGTAATTATTTAATTCTTACAGGCAAAAGAAAAGTAATTCAGATTGTTAAAAGAAGCTATACCTATATTTCAATGACTCACTGAGATTGAAGGCTGGTGCTATGGGGAATAGAACTTAGGGGCTGAATCTCTACTCCACCATTCAATTACTATGTGAAATTAGGTGATTTATTTTAAAACGTATGAACCTTAGTTTGTTCATCTTACAATTAACCTTTCCCCTACTCCCAGGATTTGTGGTTCACAGGCTGAGTGACTTCCTTATAGATGGCCTTTCTTCCCCTCTTACTCCACCCAGAGCCCCTTTCAGAGCTTCTGATGTGGTCTAGGGTCACCAAGGAGCCATACTTCCTCCCAAGGAAGAGGGAATTTGGTCACGAGAAACAGAGGAGAACCTGTAGGTACTGTACTCAATTAGCAAAAGAAAAAAGCAACTAGTTAAGGATTTTCATGAGTGTAGTCATATCATGACCTTGCAGGGCAATGAAGGATTCGGGATTACATGGTGGTACCTTGACTGAGCACAAGGCAATAAACGCTTTAATGCTTGATCCATGTGGACACTTCTACCCAGTACACAACAACTCATCCAAGGATTGCCTCTGCATGGGACAAGTTATGGAATGTTCTCTCTTATATGTTCCAATGGGAACTAGGCAAAAGTAAATCCGGTAAGGCAATCAATCCACAATTTGTAGTTTTCTCAGTATTTTAAAAAGCAAAATCATATTGATACAGGACAAGTGGCATCCCAGCCAGCTCGTGGAGCTGGGGGTTGGTAGTGTGGACCTGCTGCCTCTGCCTTGGTGATGTTGGTGCGGTGGCAGCAAGCAGCTGAATCAGCAGGCTAAAGGGTGGGCAGGAGGTCTGGGAATGAGAGGGATTGTAGCTATTCATTTGCCAACCAGACATGTCCCAGACACGCTAAATTTAACTACCAAGGGCCCCATGCAACTATATATACGCCTAGACAAAGAGCTGAGGACAGACAGAGCGAGCACTTTCTCTCCCGACTCACGTTTTCTCTTTGCCAGGAGCTCTGGCACTTGTGTATTCTTTTCTGTAAATAAATCTTGTCTTACCACTGATCTGTGGTCTGCGGATTCATTCTTCCAATCACCGAGACTAAGAACCTACTAGAGAGAAATTCCGGTATCAATATCACTGTTTTTTTTTTTTATCTTTAATGTACTTTATTACCTTATGACTACTTCACAGTTCAATCAAATCTTCTTAAATCTTATGAGTGAGATTGCAAAGTCCACTGTATTAGAGATTAAAAACTTAAAAATAATTTAAGAGCATTAGAAATTAATCTATACTCAGGACTATAAAGTTCTTTACTAACATTAAAATGAGTTGATTAATGTTACAGATTTAAATAATTTGTTCTTTGTAATGTATTGGAACCTTTTAAAATTTCAGGCAGATGGATGTTTTAGAAAGTGAAAAGTATTAAAATAATATACATTGGAATATTTTCATGTATACGTTTAATTATTTCACTTTCCTGTTTATAAACTTGTAACTACACACTCATGTACCACAATATTAAGTTCAAACCCAGGTGTGACATAAAAGTGTCTTCTGCTTCTTCTAGGCATTTCCTTTCTCTGGTCCTAGATTGGCTCATCTGTACCCATTGACCAGTTAAATTCTTCTTCATGTCTCTTTTGTAGAATTGACTGCACAGTATTACACAGGTCCCCAAAATCACCCCTAAAATTGCCCATGCACAGGGAAAATGGGAAATTGTATCTACATGCACCTTTATGTGCAAAATATTCATTGTAAAATTTTGTAAAATATTTACAAGATAATCTCTATGTGTTGGCCACCACTTTGTAAAATTTTGTAATGAATATGTTATAAATAAAGGCACGTTTAGCAATAATTTCCCATTTCCATCTGTATGGTAACTTTTAGGATGCCACGTTGTTCTCTTTTTGCTTTTCCAACTCTGAACTGTACTGGCAAATGCGGGTTTTTTATTCTTTTCCCAGAAGTGCCTAGAAAATACATGCTTAATAAATATTTGTAAATACACTTTAAAAAAAATCTTGGACAAAATAGGTTTTCAAAAAAACTTGTAACTATGCTATTATGCTGGTACAAACAAAATGTATTTTGGGAAATTTTAGAAAAACAGTAAGCATAATTTCTGTCATGTAGTTTGAGTATAAAGCTCAAAATGAAGAAAAAACTACTGCGTTTCCAGCATTCTGAAGGAACATAAGACAAATCTACATGGGGTCAAAAATTATAATAAAAGTGGTTATGTAAATATCAGTGCATTATTAAGTCATTGATTTCTTGGGGCCTTAGAAATTCTGTGGCTTTTCCTCCCCCAACAGGAATGTGGTAGGAAGAGGATGTTCATCCCATCCACACTGTCTCAGGTGCCCCTGAAAGATGTGGAAGAAGGTACTGTTGTCTTCATGCTCCACGTGGTGTGAGCAGATTTGAGGAGCATTTGGAAGGCGTGGGGATGCACGGTCATCTGTGTGCCAGGCAAGGTGGTCTTATTTGAAGATCTTGAAGTGTTAGAAAAAGTTTAAGGGATAAAAATAATACAAAAATCCCCTTCTATGAAGAGGTTATCATTGAAAACACAATCTGGGGTAAAATTGAAAGCTCCCCTAAATAATCTTGCCCAGGGTTCATAATGAGTAACATCAGTAGAGGTCAATAGCTGGAGAAACTCTGTTAGCCCAAGATAGACATAAGGCGTGGCCACAACACCAACCTGTTGGGTTATGAAGATAACCCCAACCCTCTCCCTCTTCCAGCACATTAAGGAAATAAGAGCCAATAATTGTAACTCCACCCAAAAATAAAAGATGTGAAAGAGAGTTTTAAAACCCTAACCCTAACCCTAGCCCTAACCCTCACCTCTTTTCTGAATCATCAAAATCATCAAATCAAACCCTAGACATTAATGTTGGGCATGGTTAGGGTAGAGAAAGGGATCATGAATTGCATGTAAGATAAATTAGAAGGAGCCACATTTCTTATAGCTCTCGGTAAAAGTGATTAGACATAGATTTGTAGACTGGACCTGAGAAATCGTTACATGATGGGAAAAAAGATTCAACAATACACAGTTTAAAGAGTATCTGGTGAAAAATGAAACTCTGCTATCTGTATCATCACTGATTTCAGAATATTCGGTAAACTTGTGACATATGCTTGATAACATTGGGAAAGAGGTGAGGTAGGGTAATTTCACACCAAACTTGTGCAATGCACATATTCTGGGTTAAGGGCGCACTTACACATTTGACTTAAAATGTGCAAAAGTAAAATGTGTAACAAAAATGTGTGTACCCCTGTAATGTTCTGAAATTAAAAAATAATAGTAATAATATCATCAGTTTCTGTATGAGTTTAGTTGCGAATGAACTTGAGTTTCTGATGTTTAATCTTTCCTGGCCATTAATTTGGGCATAAAAAATTAAAAGTTATGAATTCATAAGATCATGTGTTCAAACGGTAGACTTAAAAAGCGCTCTGCTTAACCAAACTCTTCTGCTCTGTGGGTTTTAACTTGCTATGCTATCATTCGCAGGCATCTGTTATTAACAATTTAAGCTTCATTTATCATTTTACTAGTCAGGCTGAAGACGTTGATGCTGCATGATTAATTAATGTCCAATCAACAAGTAGTTACTGAGACTGTACTTTTTCCTATTATAAGGATAATTATACAGTAAGCTTTTTTCTCAATAAGACATTTTTAAAAACACAATTTGTAAATCAGATCAAAGTGAATACATGTTCTCACATAGAAACAGGGGAGTTAGCCAGAAGTTCTAAGTATTCGGCCACCTTCACCCCCTTTCAGAACCTCTACCATGGGACTAGACAGGGTATTTATTGTACATGTGATTCCTGAAGGTTCTCCCTAAATTCCTCAAAAATGATACAAAGAGGGAGATCAAAACAGCAAAAGGAGAAAATAGTGAAGAAATAACAAGAAACGTGCAGATACCTGAAAGTACATAACTGACTTTGATATCATCACCCTCAGATGGTGATGGAGAAACTGCAGCAGAAGGAAGCAGGGAAAGTTTAGAAAGAAACTGTGAAAATTCGGAATGTTTTTAGCTCAGTACTTTTTTGGAGGTTATCACGAATCTATTTCTTGCACATCGAACAAAACATCCCTCCCCCCTCCTTTTTCTTTTCCAGTTATGATCGGAACGCGTGCTGAACACCTGCCTCATGATAACATGACCCTGAATTCCATGTGCTTAAAATATTAAGACTCTACTCAAAATAGTGAGGCATTTTCGACATTTCCACTTCAATTCTTTCCTTCTCTCAGTGCTTCTGAAGGCTGAGGGAGGGTATTGTTTGAGGTCAGGAGTTCAAGAGCAGCCTGGGGAACACAGTGGGAATCTGTCTCTGCAATTTTTTTTTTTTTTAATTGCCAGGTGCAGTGGCACCCACCTCTGGTCCTAGCTAGTCAGCAGGTTGGGGCAGAAGGATCCCCTGAGCCCAGGAGTTCCATGTTTACAATAAGCTTTGAGCACTCAATTGACTGCAGCCTGGACCACAGAGAGATACCCGAAATCTTATAAAAGAAAAAATTCTCTTTTCTACCTCCTCTGAAGGTCGACATCCTTTAAAGTGGTTACAGGAGAAGCCAAGATTTACACAGCTTCATTTTCTGAAATCTGTTTCAGGGAACCTCAAACTACTGCTGCTAAGGACATTTATCCCACCCACGGGATGTTTCTCCAGCCGGTGCCTGCCCTGCTTAGCAGCTGGCTGGTCCCGCCAAAGTGCGCATGTGTGGAATGCGGCCACGCCCTCTGACTCTCCTCCTCCTCTCTGTCTGTGACTCCTCCCAGTCTCCGGTGAGACTGAGACTCATGATCAGAGGAGTCACGAGCCTACTGCTGCCTGAAGACTGAGGTTAGAACAAGTTAGGATTTATTTTTTCTTTGAAGTTAGGAGGTCTATTTTTTTTTTTAATTTTGCAGTTAGTAGGGCCTTTTTTTGTGGTCAAGGGAGGCCTTTTTTTTCTGAAGTTAGGAGGTCTTTTTTTCGCAGATAGGGGCACCTTTTTTTCATTTTAAATATTGTATTTGTTCCTTTTTTTTTTTTTTTTTGCAGTTTTTGGCTGGGGCTGGGTTTGAACCCACCACCTCCGGTATATTGGGCCAGTGCCCTACTCCTTTGAGCCACAGGGGCTGTCCCCATTTTGTTTTTTTGCTTCAAAATAAGATATGTGCAGTGTGCATAGGAATTGGTTCAGGTTTTTTTTTTTTTTAAACTGTAGTCTGGCCCTCAAACTGTCTGAGGGACAGTGAACTGGCCCCCTGTTTAAAGAGTTTGAGGACCCCTGATCTAGTTAACACTTTTCTCTCTATTGGTTTATCTTTAGGAGAGAAAAAATAATATTTGGACATTTAAGTGCTTTGTGACTGTATTTGTCCAAAAAATATGAAGTTAGTTCTTATTAACTAGCAGTTGAAAACTGAAACACTTTTGTTTTTGTAGTTTTTGGCTAGGGCTGGGTTAGAACCTGCCACCTCCGGCATATGGGGCCAACGCATTACTCCTTTGAGCCACAGGTGCCACCCAGAAACACTTTTTTTTTTTTTTTGTAGAGACAGAGTCTTGCTTTATCACCCTCGATAGAGTGCTGTGGTGTCACACAGCTCACAGCAACCTCCAACGCCTGGGCGTAGGTGATTCTCTTGCCTCAGCCTCCTAAGTAGCTGGGACTACAGGTGCCCACCACAACACCCAGCTACAGAAACACTTTTATAGCTAAACTCTATGTTCTTACTCCAAACAAAATAACTATTAAATCTCTCCTATGCATTTCCCTTTGCTAGCTTTTATTTTTCTCATATCTCATTAAAATGAGCTAACAAACATTTAATAAGTCTCTCACATTTTAGATCTGTCACTGTACAACAACAACCTCTTTGAGGTGACCAGAGAAGTAAAAATTACCATAAAAAAATTTATATGTAAGCTTTAAATATAACATTAAAAATCCTAATACAAGTTAAAATTTGCTACAATAAAATTCTGACATGGATCAACATGAAAGCTGTGACTTCAGCATTTCCATATGTTGGAAAACACACATGTAAACTCCTTACATGCTGAATTATTTCATTTAAAATGTGATGACTATACAGAATAGGTTGCCAGAGCTTAGCCCTGAAAACAAATAGCATGATATAGTTCCTGAGGCAGAAGCCATGTTAAAAGGTAATAAAAAGAATTAAAAGATGTACAAAATCAAGGCAGCTTAAAGCTGTTTAAATTTAATTTTCTGGCTTTGGTAAATTATCCTTAAATCACATTTTAACAAAGAAAGTAAATTCTCAGTTAACATCAGGGAACAAGCTATTTCCCAATGAATTTTTGTATATCACCTGGGAAATATATAAATAATTTTACACAACTCTGGCACCAAAGAAGACAGGCCTATATCAAAACAATATACTATTTCAAGACACAGCACTCTCCTGTGGCATGTTTCAGCAAGCCAGTGTATTTCATCTATAACAGTCAGGCATTAAACCCAGGACAGTTAGGATCTATTGCCCAAAAGTCAGTGATAAGCCATTCTCAGTAAGTTTGCTGTTTATATTTGGATGATTTGACTGTGTACAGACCTAACATATAAAGCCTTAATGGAATACAGCAATCACGTATAACTTTTACCAGTGACATGACAAAATTTATATGGCATCACAATTCTGACAGTAGAAAAATAAAACGTTATTTTCCTGTGAAACAAATGCACTTGTATGTATAAATAGAGTTACTGGACTGAATAATTTTCTGTTCGTTGCTATGCTGGATTTAATATATAATTACATTAATTTTAATCATTGGAAATGCAATCCAATGCCTCCAGTATTTGTCATGGCAGAACCAATGAATATAAACTATGAGGGGCAATATAAAATGCTTTTACTGTTATTAATTTAATGCCTGTGTTTGCATAATAAGATTGAAATCAATAAATAATACAGTAAAGTGAAAACATTATGCAATCCTTGGCCACAAATGGAGAGTTGCACTCTCCCTGAATGGCAGTGCTGGAAATGCCAGCTTCCTAAACCCTCTTCCAGGCCCTTCAGCCCTGAATTCTCTTGCTCTCAGGCTCACTTTAAACTCCTAGAGAGCTATCTATCTCAGTTAAAGTACTCATAAAGTGATGATTTGATAAAGTTGCCAAAATAGCTAATACTCTCAACTTAAAATCCAAACCCAAAGAAATTAAAATATTACAAGTTGATGTTGCCAAGATGGAGACAGTCTTATTTCATTAACTTCTCCGCACCAAAATGGAAAAACAAATAGCATAGAAAAAAATGGATAAATTACACTTTCATTTAAAAAGAAATAGACCATTAATAGTAACATTAATAGTCCCACATCGAATCACAGTGTGAGGAATATTGAGAAAATTAGACCAAAGACAGTGATAATGGAAAGCTCACTCAGGACCTTTTGAGATACCTGATGAGCATTATTCCTAACAGTAGAGGTGGCATTTCTGACAAGGGCACAAAGTGATGCTTGAGTGACAATGATTTAGTGCTCTAGTTGGGCAAGAGAGAGGCGTGAGCACCATTCATGGAACATGAGGGGCCGAAGCAAAAGAATAGGGTGCTGTTACGTATTTTGGGGGTGTACACCCTGGTACTCATTATTAGGGAGATGCCTATAAGTGGCTTATGTTACCGAAGAAAGCCACTTCCAAGAAATGGAAGCCACCATTATCACACCACAGCACTGGAGACGGTTACTACACCATTTGCTTTGGAGGACAAGGGCCCCCCAAAGTCTAGACACAAACAGGATGGACTCCTGGAGAAGAAACCTTTGCTTTTATGGTTTTAAAACCCATAAATCTGACCTAGGCTTATTGAAATCAGACTCTGAACTCCAAATATCATGTTATTATTCAGACATCAGACCAAATTCAGAGATGAATGAGAGCCGTGAGGCCACTGGTAAATAATGCAAGAGAAAAAGAAATAAAAATAGTGTAGATATAATAATAGCCCAAACAAATACATTTAATACAATTGTCAATGGGCTTTAGTAGACAGACTTGAGGAAATCCTATAAAAAATAAAAAAAATCTATGGAACTGATTAAAAAGAAAATTGTCAATATGAAAGATGCATACAAAACTGTAATATATCCATACTTAGTATGCATGAAGGGGCAAAGATGGTTAAATAAATAAATTTATTAAATAATTAAATAAACTTAATAAACAATTCCAGGCCTTCTTAACACAAAGCAAGCTTGAACTCTGTGGATTAAGAAAAAGGACACGTTCTCTTCCCATCGGGTTCATGTGGGGAGGAGAGCCAAGCCACTTGTCCCTCCCCAATAAACCGGCAACTCACTAAGGCAATGAACCTTTAAATAACCACCTGTACACATTGTCACAGTCCAGTAATGGTCGCTTATTCTCAAGAATGAATCATCGTTAAACAAGTTACAGGAATTCCTAAAACTGATTTATACATATTGACTCATTTAACCTTCAGAGCAACACAATTGGGGAGTGGTGGGATTCTTTTTTACAAATGCTGCTCACAGACTAAGGAAGATTTATGTAAAATATACTTCATCACTGGCCTTTAGTGAATGGCAGAGGTAGTATCTGAATGACACTTTTGCTGATTTACCAGTGACATTATTCTACTCTACTGTGGTCAAAATACATCTTAAATATTAAATATTAATAAAAAGGCCTCTTATAGGAAATGAAGCTACAAATGCCAATAATTTTATATAATATCTTAAATGTTCTGTGGAGTTCTAGAAGAATACCTTAAACAGGTACTTCTTCGTAAATACTAGTGTTGTAGTTGAAGCATAGTAACCTTTCTCAGGAGGTTGGTTAGTTTTGGTTTTGTTTTGGTTTTTTTTCAGTTCTGTTTTTTGGCAGGGCTGGGTTTGAACCTGCCCCCTCCAGCATGTGGGGCCTGCACTCTACTCTTTTTTTTTTTTTTAATAGTTTTATTGAATCATAATTCTGTACATTGGTGCAATCATAGGGCATGATTCATATACATTCAGAAATGTTTTCATCATACTGTTACAGATATCCTTCATGGCATTTTCTTGATCACTATATAAAGACATTGATACTCTACATTTAATAAGTTTCCCCAGTACCCTGCTAAGATGAACCGTAGGTGTGATCCCACCAATTGCCCTCCCTCCACCCATATTCCCCCTCCCCTCCCCTCCCTTTCCCCTTTCCCTGTATTCCTATGCTATAATTGGGTTTTAGCCTTCATATGAAAGCTATAAATTAGCTTCATATTAGGGCTGAGTACATTGGATACTTTTTCTTCCATTCTTGAGATACT
>CAUYON010037502.1:0-29944 GCA_963573935.1 Arctocebus calabarensis | reverse complement strand
GAGTCTCCTGCCTCCGCCTCCCAAGTAGCTGGGACCACAGGCGCCTGCCACAACGCCCGGCCATTTTTTGGTTGCAGCCGTCATTGTTGTTTGGTGGGCCCGGGCTGGATTCGAACCCGCCAGCTCAGGTGTACGTGGCTGACACCTTAGCCCGTTGAGCCATGGGCGCCGAGCTGCCAAGACCATTTTGAAGAGCTATTCAAATAGGGGAATGTTGTAGAAGTACAACACTAGAAGTGTGAGTATGCAACAGAACCTCCAACATGCCTAGTATTAAGTTCAACATGCATGGTACTGCGTATGATGTGCACAAGGGAAAATCTGGAAGGCCTAGCAATTTTGCTCAAGCAGTAGTTAGCTGTAATGAGAAATGACTGCATGCTGATGGTAACCACTGAGCACCTCTTATAATTGCAGAAGTCAAATAATGAGTTGTATTCATCTTTTTAAATTTTTTTTTTTTTTTTTAGAGACAGAGTCTCACTTTGTGGCCCTTGGTGGAGGGCAGTGGTGTCACAGCTCATAGCAACCTCCAGCTCTTGGGCTTAGGTGATTCGCTTGCCTCAGCCTGCTGAGTAGCTGGGACTACAGGTGCCTGCCACAACACCTGGCTTTTTTTGTTGTTGTTGTTGCGGTTTGGGTGAGGCCAGTGCCCTACTCACTGAGCCACAGGTGCCGCCCATTGAAGTCAACTTTTAAATACATTTTTTTGGCACCCCCTGTATATGATACTGTAGCTTACAAAAGTAACATGAGGGCTGGGTGCGGTGGCTCATGCCTTTAATCCCAACATTTTAGGAGGCCAGGGTAGGTAGATTGGTTGAGGCAAAAGGAGGTGGTAGTCTGAAATCAGTCTGGGCAACAGAGTGAGGGAGGCTCCATTTCCACAAAAAAATTAAGTTACCCAGGTCTGTAGGCCCTTGTACCTAGTTCCAGCTATTCAGGAGGCTGAGATTGGAGGATTGCTTGAGCCCAGGAGTTTGGGGCTGTATTGAGCTGTACTAATGTCATTGGATTGCAGCCTGGGCAACAGAGTTAAAACTCTAAGAAAAAAAAGGAATATGGGTCTGTTTGGGCCCAAAGGCCAGATGTTGGAGAGTTACAATCTGATGGAAAGAAGTGGGCAAATAATCCCAAGATTGTTATGTGTACATCTTTTATGTACACACATATTTCTTGACTTAGCTGAAGGGATGATGAAACCAGTAGCATTGACACCCCAATAGCAATGAGTATATCAAGTGTCCAGATCTTGGTTTCTTTCTTTTTTTTTTTTTTGAGACAGTCTCACTTTGTTGCCCTGGGTAGAGCGCTGTGGTATCATAGTTCACAGTAACCTCAAACTCTCGGGCTTAAGCAATCCTCTTTCCTCAGCCTCTCGAGTAGCTGGGACTATACGTACCCGCCACAATGCCCCAGCTAGTTTTTTTTTTCTTTCTATTATTAGTAGAGACAGGGTCTCACTCTTGCTCAGGCTGGTCTCGAACTCCTGAGCTCAAACAATCCACCCATCTCAGATTCTCAGTGTGCTGGGATTACAGGAGTGAGCCACCATGCTAGGCCAGTAATACAAAGTTTTTTTTTGAGACAGAGCCTCAAGCTGTCACCCTGGATAGAGTGTTGTGGCATCACAGCTCACAGCAACCTCCAATTCCTGGGGCTCAAGTGAGTCTCTTGCCTCTGCCTCCCAGGTAGCTGGGACTACAGGCGCCACTTTTTTTTGTTGTTGTTGCAGCCGTCATTATTGTTTGGTGGGCCTGGGCTGGATTTGAACCCGCCAGCTCAGGTGTAAGTGGCTGGCGCCTTAGCTCGTTGAGCCACAGGAGCTGAGCCCAGATCTTGGTTTCTAAATCCACTCAGAACTAAAAAAGATGATTTCGTGGCTGGGGTAGGAAAATATAAGATGAGCCTGGAATATCTGTAATTGTGCCATTAAGAAAGGGAGAGGGCAAAGAATAATAGGGACATTGTGAAAGACATAGGAGCTAGTGGGAAAGGTGTAGGAAAGGTTTGACTACAAAGACGATAGAAACATTTTCTGGGGTGATGGAACCATTTTCTTTTAATTTTGATTGTATTGCTGGTTACATACTGTGTTTATCAAATCTTATAGAACAGTAGACTTAGGCTAAGGCCACATATATAGGAGCTGGTGGGTTTGAATCCAGCCCAGGCCCGCCAAACAACTATGATGACTATATCAAAAAATAGTCACACGTTGTGGCGGGTGCTTGTAGTCCCAGCGACCCAAGGCGACAGTTTGAGACTCTGTCTCAAAAAAAAAAAGTCATCTTAAGAAAAGTAAATTTTGGCTCGGTGCCAGTAGCTCAACAGGCTAAGGCGCCAGCCATGTACACCTGAGTTGGGTTCGAATCCAGCCCGGGCCTGCCAAACAATGACGGCTGCAACCAAAAAATGGCCGGGCGTTGTGGCGGGCGCCTGTGGTCCCAGCTACTTGGGAGGCAGAGGCAAGAGACTTGCTTGAGCCCAGGAATTGGAGGTTGCTGTGAGCTGTAATGCCATGGCACTCTATCCAGGGTGACAGCTTGAGGCTCTGCCTCAAAAAAAAAAAAAAAAGTAAATTTTACTACCTGTACATTTTAAAGAAAAAAATGATAGCAATAGTTTATAAGCCAAAGAATAAATTCCCACAAGGAACTTAATAAGTAAAATTAACAAGAAAAATAATAACTTCACAGTGAAGAAACCAGGCAGATTCTATCTTAACCAGGTGATCAAAGTTATATCACAAGTTAGGACATACACAAATCATGTCTCCTGATATAACTGCACCAAGGATGACAAAACATCATTTCCTTAGTATTCCCGGCAAAAGTGCTTAATGTGAATGTAGTCAGAAGGAGACATTAGAGAAACTTAGGTTGAGGGTATTCCATAATGTCATGGTCATGAAAGACATAGAATGACTGAATAACCATTCCATTTTAAAGGAGACTACAGAGATATGAAAATTAAATACAACTCATGAACCTGGCTTGGCTGCTGGCCTAAGAACATTAGCTGTACAAATGATAAAATTTTAGTTAATATCTGTAGGTTAGATAATAAGGTTATCAATGTTAATTTATGATTTCTATCTATAATTGTACTATGTTAACTACAGAATGCCTTAGTTTTTTTTGGAAATATACACTGTAATAACTGTAACCTACTCTCAAAATTGCTCAAAAAACATTTTTTTTTTTTTTTGTAATTTTCAGTAAACCTGAGATTACTTCAAAATCAAAAGTAAAAAAGGCAATTGTGATGTATAACAAGCACTATACTACACAGGTATGTTCTCAGAGCTTATGAAAACAGAGACAAAAAAAGCCCCTAATTCTGGCATGTTGAGGACTGCTTTAGAAAGGCAATAAAATTACAGCTGAGTCTTGAATAATTTTTAGTTTCTCAAGGAAAGAAAGGATAAAGGCCGTTCTAAGAATAGACAAAGGATGAGTGAAAGCACAGGAAGCGCAAAGGAGATGATGTGATTAAAAAGACTCTGGACAGCTTAGTGTGTTAGGGTGGAAGAAACTGAGGGAAATGACTGAACAGGAGACTGCGGAAGTGGGCAGCAGACTGTGGAGTCTTGCATGCCAGACTAGGCACTCAGACTGTTACTATGGCAATGAAGGGAGGCAGTGAAGGTTTTCAAAGCTGCAGCATGATGAGATAGCATATGCTTTTAGAAATGTAACTTGCAGCAGCATTGTGGAAATTAATCAGTTCTGCTTAAGCCAAAGTGATGGAGTTAAGAAATATTATTGAAGGACTGACAGAATTGGGAGATCAACTTAAGTATGAATAGTAAGAAAAATGAACAATGATGAGCTTTGTTTTATATATATATGTGTGTGTGTGTGATTTTCATTCTGAGTTGGAGGCCATACAGTACATAATACAGAATCATACCAGAAGGAATTTGGAACTCTGGAAGATTTTGCCAATAAAAAATGAGTATAGAGGGTGGCACTTGTAGCTCAGTGGTAGGGCATTGGTCAAATACACTGAGGCTGGCAGGTTCGAACCCAGGCCTAGGCCAGCTAAAAAAATAACAATGACAACTGGAACAACAACAAAAATAGCCTGGCATTGTGGTGGGCGCCTATAGTCCTGGTTACTTGGGAGACTGGGGCAAGAGAATCGCTTTAGAATTTGAGGTTGCTGTGAGTTGTGACACCACAGCACTCTACCCAGGGTGACAGATTAAGACTTCATCTCAAAAACAAAACAAAACAAAACACCCCCTCCAAACAAAACAAAACAAATAAACCAAGTATATAAAAGGAAAAAGATTAGCAATCACAAAACCCATTAACTTATTTTTAATTAAGATGTTACTAGGACGTTTCAAACACCATTTCTCCCTACCTCTTGATTTTTTCAATTTATTTAGCAGATATATATTCTTAGGCCCAATTGAAATGTTAGTTGTATAGTTTGACTGGTTGTGCTCATAAACTGAGGAAGGAACTATGGAAATTCTGATCTTTAAACAAATCACCCACCTGAGTTAACCTGGGTGTATAAGCTTCCATTTCTTGTCTAATACTTTGAAAAGAATTAATAATATCCTGACTTGTTGCATACTGTAGTGACTGAATTGGAGTTGGACCATGGTAATACCTGAGGGTTAGCACAAAAGAAATTATTACTAATTACACATAGTAAAGATGCCCAGTATTTGTCAACATTTTAGCAGTGAGTACAAAATACCCCTCGAGGCAAAAAGTGATATAATTAGATTCAATAAAACAAATAATTTAATTCCCATAAGGGCAATAAGAAAGAAACAGCACAAAGACCCAAAATTTATTTTCGTGGCTTTTGATCATTTCGAATGCTTTCCTGAGATGCTTAAGAGTAGATTTGTTTTAAAAAAGCATGTTTACTTTAATGGCAATAACGGGATTAGAAATAAGTGCTATACTTCCAAATTATTTTGAAATTGTGTTACATTAACTGTTCTGTTTAATACTGACCATACTTACCTATCTGACTTCTTGAGGTTTAGTGCAATCGTTTTTACAGAATTATTTTTTGCCAGGTCTTCATATTCAATGGACTCTTGTAACTTCGCCTATTATTAACATAGTAACTTCTTGTCAGTAACTCTTATAAAGTTAACAAATATGACTAAAAAATGAAACTGTACAGATAGTAAAAAAATGAAGATTTCTCACCATGAGCATTACTTCCTGGAAAGGATTGTCTTAGAAATGGCTGACCCAATTTACTCACCAAGCACTCACAGAGTACCTGTTTTCCTACACTCTGACCATCTTATTAATATGACTGAACTTTTAATTTTTGCCAATCTGGTAGATGAAAATTTGTATTTTATTGTTTTCTTCCCCAAATTAATTACCTATTTATGCTTTCTGGTATTTTTCTATTGAGTAAAGACTTTTTTTGAATATTAAGAAAATTGCCTTTTATTATGTGTGTTGTAAACATTTTCTCTTCCTGTTGGGTGTTTTTGGTTTTAATTATTTTCTTTTTACTAAATTATTAACCAAATTCTAGCATCATCTGTAAAATAATCTGTCTTTTTCCCACTGATTCTGCAACACTATGTGTATTAGTTTATAAAACTTTAATATGAAAAACACTTTGTGGCCCAGCACAGTGGCTCACACCTGTAATCCTAGCATTTTAGGAGGCCAAGGCAGCGGACTCCTTGAGCTCAGGAGTTCAAGACCAGGCTGAGCAAGAGTGAGACCCTGTCTCTACTAAAAACAGAAAAAACTAGCCAGTTGTCATGGTGGATGCCTATAGATCCAGCTACGTGGGCCAGAGGATCACTTGAGCCCAAGAGTTTGAGGTTGCTGTGAGCTATGAAAGCATAGCATTTTACCCAGAGCAACAGAGTGACACTCTGTCTAAAAAGAAAAGAAAGAAAAAGTCTTTGTGTTGGATGAATTTACCCAACTGTAGGCTACTCTAAGCGTTACGAACATATTTAAAGTAGGTAAGCTAAACTATGATGTTTGGTAGATTACATGTATCAAATGCATTTTTAGTTTACAGTATTTACAACTTACATTGAGTTTATTGGCTTGCAACCCCCTTTTAAGAAGCATTTATATTATAAAAACTCACACACAGAAATAACACATTCTGACAACTCATTCACTACCAAGAATCAAGGATCAATAGTATTGCAAAGAAAGCATCACTAATTGAACATCTCTATAACTTAATGTTTTGGTTTTACAATACTTTTCCATAGTTCAAAAAGGAAACACCTCATTGTTTTCTTTTTCTAATTGTCACCCTCAGTAGAGTGCTGTGCTGTTACAGCTCACAACAACCTCAAACTCTTGGGCTCAACTGATTCTCCTACCTCGGCCTCCCTAGTAGCTAGGACTATAGGCACCCACCACAATGCCTGGCTATTTTTTTTTGTTTGTTTAGCAGGCCCAGGCTGAGTTCCAACCCACCAGCCCCAAAGCATGTGGCCAGTGCCCTAACCACTGACCTATGGGCATCCAGCCCTTATTGGCTTTAATAATTTAAAAGGCCATACATGTCTATAGAAATATTATATTAATAAAATATGCAAAAGAAACATAATTTAAGATTCACTCATATTCCCTTTAATGAAAGATAATCATTCAGCATATTCTTTGATATTTTTTCTTTGATATTTTTCATTTTATTTTTAATTTTTTTTGAGACAGAGCCTCAAGTTGTCACCCTGGATAGAGTGCTGTAGCATCACAGCTCACAGCAACCTCCAATTCCTGGGCTCAAGCGAGTCTCTTGCCTTCGCCTCCCAAGTAGCTGGGACTACAGGTGCCCACCACAATGCCCGGCCATTTTTTTGGTTGCAGCTGTCATTGTTGTTTGGCGGGCCCCAGGCTGGATTCGAACCCACCAGCTCAGGTGTACATGGCTGGTGCCTTAGCCTGTTGAGCCACAGGCACTGAGCCTCTTTTATACTTTTTTTTTTTTTTTTTTGAGACAGAGTCTCAAGCTGTCACCCTGGGTAGAGTGCCATGGCATCACAGCTCACAGCAACCTCCAATTCCTGGGCTCAAGCGAGCCTCTTGCCTCCGCCTCCCAAGTAGCTGGGACTACAGGGGCCCGCCACAACGCCTGGCCATTTTTTGGTTGCAGCCATCATTGTTGTTTGGCGGGCCCAGGGGCTGGATTTGAACCCGCCAGCTCAGGTGTACATGGCTGGCGCCTTAGCCCGCTGAGCCACAGGCGCCGAGCCCTCTTTTATACTTTTTTTTTTTTTCCCTCTTTTATACTTTTTAAAGACAGGTTCTTGCTCTGTTCCGCAGACTGGAGTGCAGTGATCATACCTTACTGTGTCCTTGAACTGGGTTTAAGTGATTATCTTGCTTCAGTGTCCTGGGTAGGTATGACCATAGGCAAGCACCACTATGCCTGGCTCATTTGTTTATTTTTCATAAAGAAGGGTCGTGCTATGTTGCCCAGGCTGGTCTCAAACTCCTTGGCTTAAGTATCTTTCCATGTCAGCCTCCCCAAATGCTGGGATTATGGATGTGAACTGCTGCATTTGGCCTGAAGCCTTTTTAAAGTTCATAAACTTCTTTGCTACATGTGAAACCATATTACAGGCTCGGCGCCCATGGCTCAACGGGCTAAGGCACCAGCCACGTACACCTGAGCTGGCGGGTTCGAATCCAGCCCAGGCCCGCCAAACAACAATGACGGCTGCAACCAAAAAATGGCTGGGCGTTGTGGCGGGCGCCTGTGGTTCCAGCTACTTGGGAGGCGGAGGCAAGAGACTCGCTTGAGCCCAGGAACTGGAGGTTGCTGTGAGCTGTAATGCCATGGCACTCTATCCAGGGTGACAGCTTGAGGCTCTGTCTCAAAAAAAATAAATAAATAAATAAAGTTCCACTCTAAATTTAAAGTAACATGCTGTGGGTCTGACTATACATTATTAGACAGCTTTTAGTACAACAAATGATATTTTCTACACAAATCTATTTAACTGTCGGTTCTTATGATAGAACAACTGACTGCTTATATATCATATGCTTAAATATCTTAACCTGTGAAGTGCCTATAACAATAGGTAAGGAAAAAGTACTTTCCTTACATAAATTTAGGTTAAAATTACTATTACAGCAACTTTCCAAATGATGCCTCCTGGTGGCTGACAGGGCATGTCAGTGGGCAATGATGCAGAGGGACAAGACAAGGTCAAGGAGGACAGACTGCAGACAGTGGGACATGTAGGGACTGGACCAGAGCAAGAGGGCAGGCCACTGCCGTCACACTTGGCAGTTGGCTTTTAAGTTATAGTGATAAACAGTTCAGCTCTTAGGGGAAAGTCAGTGTCAGATTTAATTAACTGTAGTTAAGGAATACTCAAATTAAGGAAATACATTGTGTTACACCAAAATAACCTCAAAATTATTACTTTTTAGTTGACAACCATCCTAATACTTTTGTCATTTAAAATATGACATAAAATATCAGTATTATGATCTTTTACTTACTTGTATTTTTCCAAATGTTTCACCAAAGGGGTTTTCTACTATCAAGGAAAAGAAAAAGAGAACTATTAGCATTACCAAAGACAAAGAATTAAAACCCCCAAAGAAGCCCTCCAAAATGCCAACATGTACTTTGCTGAAAATAAATATAAACATGCAAACAAAATGTAAAGAAACTGACAATAACAAATGGGAAAGTAATTTTTTAGAATTACTCTACTTACCATTGTCACTCTGAATTTGAGGTGTTCTCCATAATCATTGAGATCAGGTGTTTTGAGGTCAGAGACGCTGAGGTCAAGGCCCTGCTCCACCACTTACTAGCAACATCTCCTTGAGCTACCATCTACCTGGACACTCTAAATTGTAGTTCTTTAAGGGAGGGATAACAGTGATAACTACCTTATACAGCTGTTGTCAGGATTAAGTGAAATAAAGAAACAATGGCTGAGAGTGTTGCGCATGGGAACTGCCCACTCACGGCCATCACTACAGATGGCTGCCACTTGTTTCTACATTAACTTGGTTTCTCTTCAAAATGTAGATTAAAAGCAGTTATCTAGTTGAGGAAATTTACCAGATGCTTTAACTAAACAATTCACTTACAATTCTGACTACTAATGTTTAAAAAAGAAAAATCTACCTTGATAAACCTTATAACATCTGGAAAAGTGGCAAGAAAAAAATTAACAGACTAAAGTAGCCAAGAGTTAGGTCTCAGGATTAAACACCTCCAATTTCTAATAAAATAATACATTATAAAAGATACGAATAAGTTTATAGCTGAAATGTCGCATTTTCATAGTTATTAGTCAGAACTTTCTCCTTATCATCTCTTTTAATATTACACACAAAAATACTTCAAGCTTTCAGACACCTGAAAAGTCTACATAGTTTATACAGATTATATATATGCATAATCCAGGTCAACTCAGACTAACTGATCTTACAAAGTAGTTCACACTGACCAGGTTTCCTTTCTGAGATACTTTTCTATTTTTATTTGAGAAAACAGGAAGTCCCATAGGAATCAGGAACTGCCTGATTCTAAGAAAGTTCATGTGAGACCTGTTTAACAAGGTACAATAAAAAAGCAAGGAAAAAAATGCATCCTGTTATCATCATAATGATGTTACTAATACATTTTTTTTTAGACACAATTTCTCTATAACAAAAGGGTTTTAATGCTGGGAAAGAAAATACCAAAGCACCAAAAAAGGAATAGAGAGAAGAAATAATGTGTGGCTTCAAGATTAAATAAAATGTTAAGAATCAGAACTCATAGACTAGTGAGACATTTTTAATAACATTAATTTCCATATTAAAAATTTGAACACTTTTTTTTTTTTATTTGAGATGGTCTAACTTTGTCGCCCTCGGGATAGTGCAGCAACCTCGAACTCCTGGGCTAAAGTAATGCGCTTGCCTCAGCCTCCCCAGTAACTGGGACTGTAGGCGCCTGCCACAACACTCGGCTATTTTTAGAGACAGGGTCTCACTCTTGCTCAGGCTGGTCTCCAACTCCTGAGCTTGTGCGATCCACCCCGCTCGGCCTCCCAGAGTGCTGGGATTACAAGTATGAGCATTACTTTTGTGATTTATGAAAAATTACTTGCTTGTTCTCCAGACTATCAAGTCGAAATGAACTCTTCAAGGAGCTCTACGAAAGCATGAGTGGGGGCTGTGAGGGCCCTCCCAGCAGAAAGCCCACCGTGGGGTCCTCAAACAGGGACGGTGAGTCTTTCATGCCTGCGTGCCTGGAGCCCAGCCCAGTATTGCACACATGCCAGCCTGAAGAGTGCTGGCCATGCCATCTAGACACGCTTCTTTATTTTACTTTGTGTGTTAACATTACAGCAAAAGTGTTAAATTCTGCAGGAAGCTGGAGGAATACTCGTTGTGAGCTACTGGGAAGGCAGAGGGGTAAGAGAAAGCTAAAGAAGATAAAAACAATTCTGATAAAACACTGCTCTGCCCTTTGTGTCCTTCTAGGTTTCCGTATCTGGTCTAGTGGGATAAAATATCTGAAATTAACATACAGCAGAACCTCTATAAGTTAACCACCCAAGAGACTGTAACAAACCCATCAATAAACTGTGGTCGACATAAGAATCTAGGTCTCCTGGCTTGGCGCCTGTGGCTCAACAGGCTAAGGCGCCAGCCACGTACACCTGGGCTGGCAGGTTCGAATCCAGCCAGGGCCTGCCAAACAACAATGACGGCTACAAAAACAAACAAAAAATGGCCAGCCGATGGGCAGGCACCTGTAGTCCCAGCTACTTGGGAAGCAGAAGCAAGAGACTCACTTGAGCCCAAGAATTGGAGGTTGCTGTGAGCTATGAAGCCAGGGCACTCTATCCAGGGTGCCTGCTTTAGGATATGTCTCAAAAAAAAAAAAAAAAAAATCTAGGCCTTCTGTACTGATGCGTACATATGGTGCATGTCCGGCCTATGAAAATTAGGTCAACTTAAGGAGGTGGTCAGCATACGGAAGTCAACTATGGACAGTCTGCTGTATTTAAAAAGCCAAGAGGGGCAGTGCCCATACCTCAGTGGGTAGGGGACTGGCCACATACACTGAGGCTGGTGGGTTCAAACCTGGCTCGGGACCAGCTAAAACAAAAATGACAATTGCAACAACAAAAATATCTGGGTGTTGTGGTGGGCACCTGTAATCCCAGCTACTTGGGAGGCTGAGGCAAAAGAATCGCTTAAGTCCAAGAGTTTGAGGTTGCTGTGAGCTGTGATGCCACCACACTCTACCCAGGGCAACAGCCTGAGACTGTCTCAAAAAATAAAAATTAAAATAAAAAAACCACAAGTAGGCCAGGCACGGTGGTTCACGCCTGTAATCCTACCATTCTGTGAGGCCAAGGCAGGTGGATTGCTTGTGCTCATGGGTTCCAGACCTTGTCTCTTAAATACAGCTGGGTATTGTGGCGGGCACTTGTAATCCCAGCTACTCGAGAGGCTGAGGTAAGCGAATCACTTAAGCCTGCCCAGTCTGATCAAGATGAAAAGCATGAGTGGGGACCATGGGGGTCCTCCCAGCCAAGAGGATGTGCTTTCTGCCCTACAAACCTGTTTAAAAATTTCCCCGAATGCCTATTAATTGTCACCCATTCACTTAATAGATACACTCTTAGCCTTGAGCTTAAAAGTTTTAGAAGAAAATTCACTCCATCCAAAAACCGCAACTCTTAACAAACTAAATGCCAGCAAACTTCTGAAAGTATCTTTATACATCTTTCCTTTCCCCAAATCATTTCAGTATTTCTAAAAGCACACCAATATCTTCTATCTCATCCAAATGACCTAGTCTTTAAAGGAAATGTACAATGTTACCACTCCTAATAAAAATACCCTACGTACAACAGCCCCTCCTCCCAAATTAGGCTGTCGTAGAGAATACTTATTTCAAAAGCATTCCACACCAAAAATATGCCGTGTCATTTATTATTCAGTCACATCCCTTACCCTAAAGCAAAGCAAACTAACTCCACGACAGTCCTTCACAATTCACTCTTCCAGTCCTGAAGTCACCTAGGACCTGTCACTATCCTTCACACCCTACACCCCTCTCAAACAGCTTCTCATTACTGCTTTTTCTCAAATTCTCCTAATTTGGCTATTTGTTCTTCAATATTTTTGCTCAGATTATTTCAAACCTCAATATGCCAAATTTTTCCTTCCAAATGTCCACACTGTGACTTCTCTTCCCTTTAAGCTATCCTACTGAATAAATATCAATTCCTTTTCTGTTTTTTTTTTTTTTTCTTGCAGCTTCTGGCTGGGGCTGAGTTTGAACCCACCACCTCCAGCATATGGGGCCAGCGCCCTACTCCTTTGAACCACAGGCACCACCCTAAAAATCAATTCCTAAAATATTTAATTTGATTTTTCAAAATCTTCTAATTGTTTCTCATCACATTTTAATTCAAGAAAACATTCTTATCTCGTGTTATTTATAAAACATATAATGACTCTCCTCCAAAACCCTCTCCCTCACCAATTCCAAAATTGTTACTAATTTTACTGATCCTTTAGTGAAATGTAAACTTTTCTCTATTCCCTTAAGCTGAAATCAAAGGCATGATGAATTCTCAGATAAAAATGAAAAACTTGAGAACGTATCTATAGGTGGCTCTACTTCAAAGAATATGCTTATGGAAAACTAGATAAATAGACCATCTCCCAGAGAAAAGCTGCATTTTGTTTATGCAGTGGCAGTGAAGGGAAGTAAAGTCTGTGGTAACCAAAGCCGTTCTTGTAAGGAGCAAATAAAATACTGAGTATTTTGTGCTAAGCCTGGATAAACCAAGAAATATCTCTGCCTCCATGGGCCTTATGTTCTAGAAGGGTTAGGAGAGACAACGAACAGTAGCCCCTAAAACACACAGCATGTCCAATGGGTCCTCGTGCTCTGCAGGGAACGCAGCCGAGAGGGACTTGACGTGTGAGAGACAAAACAGTCTCCAATCAGACACTCAGAGGACACACTCAGACGCATTCGCACAGCGACTTGAGGGAGCAAGCCGTGTGCACAGCTGAGGAAGGGCTCAGAGAAGGACGGGCCGCGGGCAGCACAGAGGCTGCAGGCACCGCCTGGGAACAGCTGGAGCACAGTGGGGAGAGGAGAGCAAGCAGGAGAGGGAGCCAGATCCCGCAGAGCCGGGGAGACCTCAGGGAACCAGAGTGTGTGCTGCCTGTGACCTAACAAAACAAGCTCTAGTACACTCAGGGCGCTTCCTTCAGCCTTCTCTGGGCAACCTTTTTCTATTGTGTCTACTTGAAACTTCTGTCAATGACAACACACAGAAACATTCCCTCACAGGACTCTGAGTCTTCCATCTTCTTTAAGAATCCAATGTACTTGCACCCATCTCTTTACTGCCATCTATACACTAGGATTGAGGTGCGTGGCGGCCCCCACCCACAACAAGACCACGCACTACGCCTGTCCCAGGGCCCTGCACCCCCAGCACCAAGCATGCTGCACTCTGCAGCCCCTGAGGGCAGGAAGGCACCACAGCCCTGACCAGTCCACGGCCCCCTCCTCTGAATAAAAAGGGATTGACACCGGGCACTGCCACTGCTCACACCACCACTGTCTGTCCCTGTTCTGGTGGACACAGACGCTGAGGCGTGTTAAGGTTAGCCTGCTCCTTATGGGAAATGCAGTTTACTAAGTTGCGAGATTTGAACCCATCTATGTCTGCCTGTGAAGCCCACGTTCCTCTCATTATAGACATAACGATAGAAAAGGAAATACTGGTTCTATTTAAGGAAAGCATTTTTCTCTAGCACTTTCAGGTTTTGGACCATTAATCCCCTATGAGATAATAAATCAAAAATGACAAAAACGAGGATAAGGGGAAAATCACTACTGTTGGAGAACAGTTTCTCTTTCAGAGGAAAGAAAACTTATCTTTAAAACAAGTTCTCTAATGGTAGTACAGGGAAAGGCTGTCCACACTCTATCAACACGTAAGTATCCTGCGCCCACCACATGCAGAATAATTTACCCTCCTTCTCTCTGCTGTCACGGCGCTCTGTCCATGACTTCCACAGAACTTACCACATGCTATCAGTTTAAAAAACGATCATAATTCCTGATTTAGAACCATATTACATCTAAACAACTTTTTTTTTCTTTTTTTTTTGAGACAGCCTCAAGCTGTCACCCTGGATAGAGTGCCGTGGCATCACAGCTCACAGCAACCTCCAATTCCTGGGTTCAAGCTAGTCTCCTGCCTCTGCCTCCCAAGTGGCTGGGACTACCGGCACCCGCCACAACGCCCAGCCATTTTTTGGTTGCAGCCGTCACTGCTGTTTGGCGGGCCCGAGCTGGATTCGAACCCGCCAGCTCAGGTGTACGTGGCCGACACCCTAGCTTGTTCAGCCACAGGTGCCGAGTCTAAACAACATTTTCATTTGGTTTCATCTTACATTAGATATTCAAAAACATATGAGATTGAATTTAATTCCAAACTTAATTGAATTAAGTTCACAAATTCGTACTAGAAAAAGGGCTATACAGCACTTCAAGGGTGCTCTCCTTGGGAAGCTCAGCACCAAAGCCAGCACCTCGTCCCCCTTCAAAGCAATTTGGGAACTCATTTTCTGGAATGTCCATAAGAGCTGCTGTTGTACAAGGTCTAACAATGAAGTTTGCAGACTATCCTAGAAAAAGTGCTACACGCCTCACTGATGAGTATCATCAAAGTCCTCCCTTGGACATTGGTGACCGTAGTGACAGTCGGCATGAGGGATGTGGAATATTTTCTAGATGCATTTATCAACTTCATTGTCTGACCTGTATATCAAGTTCTTATGATGTGCCAGGCATCATGCCAGTTGCAGATTAAAAAATGAATTCCTGTGGCTCAGTGAGTAGGGTGCCGGCCCCATACACCGAGGGTGGTGGGTTTGAATCCAGCCCAGCTAAACTGCAACAACAAAATAGCCGGGCGTTGTGGCGGGCGCCTGTAGCCCCAGTCACTCAGGAGGCTGAGGCAAGAGAATTGCCTAAGCCCAGGAGGTTGCTGTCAGCTGTGACGCCACAGCACTCCACTGAGGGAGACAAAGTGAGACTTGGTCTCTTAAAAAAAAAAAAAATTGAATATACAGGCTGGGCATGGTGGCTCACACCTAGCACTCTAGGAGGCTGAGATGGGTGGATCGCTTGAGCTTAGGAGTTTGAGATAAGCCTCAGTAAGGGCAAGACCCCATTTCTAAAAATAGCCAAGCATTGTGGTGGGCACCTGTGGTCTCTGCTACTCTGAAGGCTGAGGCAAACTGCCCAAGGTTTTGCAGTTGCTGTGAACTATGACGCCACAGCACTCTCCTGGGTGACAAGTAAAGCTCTGTCTCTAAAGAAAGAAATAAACAGTAAAGGAAATAAGTTAAAAATAACAAATGAATAAACCCTGTTCAGTCTGGAGAGCAACTCTGCAGTCACGGGCTTTCAAAGGTAATCTCTTATGATTCTAAAACTCTGTCACTCTAAAGCTAGCTTTTTAAGTCTTAGGAAAATTCAAGTCATCTAGGCAGGTAAATTCAGCTACCAAAATGACTAGTTATCTCTCTGGGTTGAACCTTTTCATAAATAGACATTCGAATTCTCAAATTTCATCTTTTACCATTAATGGTCCAGGGATGTCCAACAGCGGCCTGTGCTGGCCATGAATACCTATCTATGGTGGCGGACATCATGAAAATTATGCACAGAACTAGTTTTTGCTCATCAGCTTTCATTAATGTTGTGTATCTCATGTGTGGCCCAAGAAAACTGTGCGATAAGCATTCACAGCCACAAACACTTCTGCCTTTCACCATTATCCAGAATGATCCAAAACTGGAGAAGGTGAAAAAGACAGGACATCCTTTTGAAAAACACAGCATTTTGCTCATTCATTCTATAAAAGTTCTCCAATTGTTTCGTGGATTTATTAAATAGTTATTCTACAAGACAGGAATAGTTCACTCGATGTATACTTAAAAATTACTGTGAATATTCATATTACATCAGCAACCAAAATAGAGAATGTTTTACGGACAAAAATTGTCTATTCGCTATCTGTCCGCTATAAAACTTCTCCAAGGTAAACTGTTATACTACTTCCTTTGTTCTAACTCAGTCTTGTTCTACTCAACCTTTGAATTGTAATCCCACCTATCCGTCTGGGTTTATAAGAGATGCAAACCATCTCTTATAAAGAGAATAATGACTCAGGCTCGGCGCCTGTGGCTCAACAGGCTAAGGCGCCAGCCACGTACACCTGATCTGGCGGGTTCGAATCCAGCCCGGGCCCGCCAAACAACAATGATGGCTGCATCCAAATAATGGTCGGGCGTTGTGGCGGGCGCCTGTAGTCCCAGCTACTTGGGAGGCAGAGGAAAGAGACTTGCTGGAGCCCAGGAATTGAAGGTTGCTGTGAGCTGTGATGTCACCACACTCTATCCAGGGTGACAACTTGAGGCTCTGTCTCAAAAAAAAAAAAGAGAAAATAATGACTCAAAGAGAAGGGAAGGACGGCAAGAACTCACAAGCTTCTTCGCACACCCTATAGGACTCCCAATTTTTTGCCCTCCCGTGTTTAAGAGAGGCAACAATCCCATGCTACTTCCTCATTAGTTACATTTAAAAAAAAAAACATGGGCCAGCTCGGTGCCTGTGGCTCAAGCAGCTAAGGCACCAGCCACGTACACTTGAGCTGGCGGGTTCGAATCCAGCCTGGGCCCACCAAACAACAATGGCGGCCGCAACCAAAAAATGGCCAGGCGTTGTGGCAGGCGCCTGTAGTCCCAGCTACTTGGGAGGCGGAGGCAAGAGACTCTTTTGAGCCCAGGAATTGGAAGTTGCTGTGAGCTGTGATGCCATAGCACTCTATCTAGGGCAGCTTGAGGCTCTGTCTCAAAAAAACAAACAAACAAACAAACATGGGCCACAGTGGCTCACACCTGTAATCCAAGCACTCTGGGAGAATGAGCTGGGTGGATCAGCTGAGCTAGGAGTTCAAGAAGAACCTGGGCAAGAGTGAGATCACATCTCCACTGAAAATAGAAAACTTAACCAGGCATTATAGTAAGTGCCTATAATTGTCTCAGCTATTTTGGAGGCTCAGGCAAGAGGATGCCTTGAACCAGGAGTTTGAGGTTGCTGTGAGGTAGGCTGACGCCATGGCACTCTAGCCTGGGCAACAGAGAGTCTATCTTTCAAAAAAAAAAAAAAAAAATAGTATAAGCTGGGCATGTAATCCTAGCACTCTTGGAAGGCCAAGGCAGGCAGACCACCTGAACACAGGACTTCGAGACCAACCTAAGCAAAGCGAGACCTCATCTCTACTAAAAATAGAAAAATTAGTTGGACGTTGTGGCAGGTTCCTGTAGTTCCAGCTACTTGGGAGGCTGAGGCTTGGGCTTAAGTAATTCTCTTGCCTCAGCCTCCTAAATTCCTGAGAATACAAGCACCCGCCACAACGCCTGGCTATTTTTTGTTTTGTTTTGTTTTTGGTTGTATTTGTCATTGTTGTTTAGCTGGCCCAGGCTGGGTTCGAATCCGCCACCCTCACTGCATGCTTTTGACGTCGTAACCACTGTGCTACGGTCACCAAGCCTGAAATAATGTTTTTAAAGGACAAAATGGTGATAGAACAAATGAAGAATAATATCCATAAAGCAAATGTAGAAAAGCCAATTGTAGAATCTCTGCAGGGTAAGGAAGTATTGACAGCATGATTTTTTCAGCTTCTTGTTTGAAATTTTTCATTAAAAAAGTTATAGGCTCAGTGCCTGTAGCTCAAGCAACCCACATACACCAGAGCTGGTGGGTTTGAATCCAGCCCGGGCCTGCCAAACAACTACAACCAAAAAATAGCCGTGCATTGTGGTGGGAACCAGTAGTCCCAGCTACCTGGGAGGCTGAGGCAAGAAAATCGCTTGAGTCCAGGAGTTGGAGGGTGCTATGAGCTATGTGATACCACAGCACTCTACCAAGGGCAATAAAATGAGACTCTGGGCGGCACCTGCGGCTCAGCAAGTAGGGCGCCAACCCCATGTACCGAGAGCTGCGGGTTCAAACCCGGCCCCGGCCGAACTGCATCAAAAATCAGATGGGCACTGTGGCGGGCGCCTGTAGTCCCAGCTACTTGGGAGGCTGAGGCAAGAGAATCGCTCGAACCCAAGAGCTGGAGGTTGCTGTGAGCTGTGACTCCACTGCACTCCACCAAGTGCGACTGTCTACACAAAAATAAATGAATAAATAAATAAATAAATAAAAATAAAGTGAGACTCTGTCTCTACCAAAAAAAAAAAAAAAAAAAAGGAAATACTAGAGATCAGAAACCCTGTATCTGAAATAAACTGCCTTAGTTAGGCTTCTTGGTAGAATGGATAGGACTGAGGAAAGAGTCTTTGAGCTGTATGATATCTTAACAAGATGTCTAAAATTAAAAAGAGAAGAAAATTAAGACTGCAAAAAAAATAGAATAACCTGGGAACTGTAGGCAACTACAAAGGGACAGGAATACCAGTGGAATAGAAAAGGAATAAAAAGTAGTATTTCAAGAAATGACGACAGGGCTCGGTGCCTGTGGCTCAACGGGCTAAGGCGCCAGCCACGTACACCTGAGCTGGTAGGTCCGAATCCAGCCCGGGCCCACCAAGCAACAATGACGGCTGCAACCAAAAAATGGCCAAGTGTTGTGCCAGGCACCTGTAGTCCCAGCTACTTGGGAGGCGGAGGCAGGAGACTCACTTGAGCCCAGGAACTGGAGGTTGCTGTGAGCTGTGATGTCACAGCACTCTATCCAGGGTGACAGCTTGAGGCTCTGTCTCAAAAAAAAAAAAGAAATGATGACAGGAAATTTCCTCAAATTAACATCAGACACCAAACCACAAATCCAGAAAGCTCAGAAAATGCCAAAACAGGATAAATGACAGCTTTAACAGAGTTCACTGGTGAATACTACCAAAAACTTAAAGAAAAATTTATACCAATTATACAGTAACATGCAAAAGACAGAAGCAGAGGGAAAACTTCTAGCTCATTCTATATGCCAGCATTACCCTAAACCAAAAATAGACAAAGATATTACAAGAAAACTACAGACTAGTATCTCTCATAAACAGAGATGCAAAAAATTAAACAGCAAATCGAATTGAACAAAGTATAAAAAGGGTAGGATTAACAGTGGGGAGGTGACAAGAGTTTCTCACTTGGAGATTTAGCTCAGACATGCAAGGCTGGTTCATCGATTGAAAATAAATTAATGTAATCTATCACATCCATAGATTAGAGGGGAAAAAAAAAAAAAACACTATATGATCATCAATAAACAGAGAAAATGGGCCTGGAGTGGTGGCTCATGCCTGTAATCCTAGCACTCTGGGAGGCCCAGGTGGGTGGACTCCCTAAGCTCAGGGGTTTGAAATCAGCCTGAGCCACAGAACTTTACCAGGGTGATAAAGTGAGACTCTGTCTCTTCTTTTCTTTTCTTTTTTGAGACAAAGCCTCAAGCCGTCACTCTGGATAGAGTCCTGTGACATCACAGCTCACAGCAAACTCCAATTCCTGGGCTCAAGCGAGTCTCTTGCCTCCGCCTCCCAAGTAGCTGGGACTATAAGCGCCCGCCACAACACCCGGCCATTTTTTGGTTGCAACCATCATGATTCGAACCCTCCAGCTCAGTTGTACGTGGCTGGCGCCTTAGCCCGTTGAGCCTGAGACTCTGTCTCAAAATAAACAAACAAATAAACGTAGAAAACCATCTGGCAAAAGTCCAACATCCAAACTTAAAAAAAAACAAAAAACACTACTAGTAACTAGAAATAGAAGGTAACTTTTTTTTTTTTTGCAGAGACAGAGTCTCACTTTATCACCCTTGGTAGAGTGTCGTTGCGTCACACAGCTCACAGTAACCTCCAACTCCTGGGCTTAGGTGATTCTCTTGCCTCAGCCTCCCGAGTAGCTGGGACTACAGGCACCCACCACTATGCCCGGCTATTTTTCTGTTATACAGTTCGGCCGAGGCCAGGTTTGAACCCGCCACCTTCGGTATATGGGGCCGGCGCCCTGAGCCACAGGCGCCTCCCAGAAGGTAACTTTTTCAATTCAATGAAGAATGTGTAAAAAAAAAAAATAAACCTACAGTTGACACCAGGCTTAATGGTGAGAAGTGCAAAGACTTCACTAAGATCGGGAATGAAGCAAAGACATCCCCTACTATCGCCACTGCTTTCCGACATTGTACTAGAAGAACCAGCTAACACAGTAAGAAGGGAGAGAAAAGGATAGAGATTGAAAGATATAAACCCTTATTCATGGAATGATCACCTACGTAGAAAATTCATAAGAATCAACAAAATACTTCTGACTCTAATAAGCAACCATATAGCAAGGTTGCAAGATACAAAGTCAATACACAAGTCTATTGTTTTCCCGTATTCCAGCAAAGAACAAGTAAAATTTAAAACATAAAACACAATACCATTAACATTAGACTCCAATAAAACATGTATAAGGCCTATATGAGGAAAACTCCAAAACTCAAAAGACATCAAAACGAATAAAGCAATATTTCATGTTCATGGAAAAGACGACTCAACATTGTCAAGATGTCCATGGAAAAGACGACTCAACATTGTCAAGATGTCAGTACCTTCCAATATGATCTAAAGATTCAATGTAGGGGCGGCACCTATGGCTCAAAGGAGTAGGACACCAGCCCCATATGCCAGAGGTGGCGGGTTCAAACCCAGTCCCGGCCAAAAAACAAAACAGAAAAAGATTCAATGTAATCTCAAACAAAATATAAGCAAGTTATTTTGTAGATATAATCATGCACCAGGTGCAGTGACTCACGCCTATAATCCTAGCCCTCTGTGAGGCTGAGATGGGCGGATTGCTTGAACTCAGGAGTTCAAGACCAGCCTGAGCAAGAGTGAGACCCCTTTCTAAAAATAGCCGGGTGTTGGGAGGCGCCTGTGGCTCATCAAGTAGGGCGCCAGCCCCATATGCCGAAGGTGGCGGGTTCAAACCTAGCCTCGGCCAAACTGCAAAAACAGAAAAATAGCCGGGCGTTGTGGCGGGCACCTATAGTCCCAGCTACTCGAGAGGCTGAGGCAAGAGAATCACCTAAGCACAGGAGTTCAAGGTTGCTGTGAGCTGTGTGATGCCACGGCACTCTACCGAGGGCAATAAAATAAGACTCTGTCTCTATATAAAAAAAAAAAAATAGCCGAGCGTTGTGTCAGGCTCCTGTAGTCCCCACTACTTGGGAGGCTGAGGCAAGAGGATCACTTGAGCTTAGGAGTTTGAGGTAGCTGTGAGCTATAATGCCACAGCACTCTACCCAGGGCAACAGAGTGAGGCTCTGTCTCCTCAAAAATTAAATAAAAAACGTTTTGGGGGCCAGGCAGGGTGGCTCACACCTGTAATCCCAGCACTCTGGGAGGCCAAGGTGGGTGGACTGCCTGACCTCACGAGTTCGAGGCCAGCCTGAGCCAGAGTGAGACCTCGTCTCCAAAAATAGCTGGGTGTCATGGAAGGCGCCTGTAGTCCATCTACTTGGGAGGCTGAGGCAAGAGAATCACTTAAGACCAAGAGTTTGTGGTTGCTGTGAGCTGTGACACCACGGCACTCTATCAAGGGTGACAAAGTGGGAATCTGTCATTCATAAATAAATAAATGAATAAATAAATGACGTTTCCATGGAAGGCAGTAGACCCAGAATCCCAACAAAGGTGGAGGACTAATAGTACACAACTTCAAAATTCTAAAGCTACAGTAACCAAGATGGTGTGGAAGTGGGGAAAGCACAAAGAGATCAACAGAACAGAACAGAGAGCCCAAAAATAGACCCATATAATCTATAGTTAACTGGTCTTTCACATAGGAGCAAAGGGAATGTAAAATGGCAAAGACAGTCTTTTCAACAAATGGTGCTACAACAAATGAATACTCACTTACGAAAAATTTAATCTGCACACAGACCTTACAGCCTTCACACAAATCAACTCAACTTGAATCACAGGTCTAAATGTAAAACACAAAATTATAAAGGTAGAAGAGAACAGAAAATCCAGATGACCTAGAGTTTGTCAATGACTTTTTAGATATAGCATAAAGGCATAGTCCATGAAAGAATTAATAAATAGAACATCATTCAAATTAAAAATTTCTAATCAGGGACGGCGCCTGGGGTTCAGTGAGTAGGGCGCTGGCCCCATATACTGACAGAGGTGGGTTAAAACCTGGCCCCGGCCAAACTGCAACAACCAGGAAAAAAAAAAATAGCCAGGTGTTGTGGCGGGCGCCTATAGTCCCAGCTACTCGGGAGACTGAGGCAAGAGAATTGCCTAAGCCCAGGAGTTGGAGATTGCTGTGAGCTGTGACATCACAGCACTCTACCAAGAGTGACAAAGTTAGACTCTGTCTCTAAAAAATAAATAAATAAATAAATATTTCTATTCAGCAAGAAAACACTGTCAAGAGGCTCGGTGCCTGTGGCTCAACGGGCTAAGGCGCCAGCCATGTACACCTGAACTGGTGGGTTTGAATCCAGCCCAGGTCCGCCGAACAACAATGACAGCTGCAACCAAAAAATGGCTGGGTGTTGTGGTGGGTGCCTGTAGTCCCAGCTACTTGAGAGGCGGAGGCAAGAGACTCGCTTGAGCCCAGGAAGTGGGGGTTGCTGTGAGCTGTGATGCCACAGCACTCTATCCAGGGTGACAGCTTGAGACTCTGACTCAAAAAAAAACTGTCAAGAGAATAAGAAGAGGGGGAGTTTCCTGTGGCTCAGTGGGTAGAGTGCTGGCCCCATATACCGAGGATAGCGGGTTCGAACCCGGCCCCAGCCAAACTGTAACAAAAAATAGCCGGGCGTTGTGGCAGGCGCCTGTAGTCCCAGCTACTTGGGAGACTGAGACAAGAGAATCGCCTAAGTCCAGGAGTTGCTGTGAGCTATGACACCATGGCACTCTACCAAGAGTGATAAAGTGAGACTCTGTCACTACAAAAAAAAAAAGAGAAAGAGAGAGAGAAAATAAGAAGAAAAGCCACAGACTGTCAGAAAATATTTGCAAAAGGCATATCTGGTGAAGAACTATTGTTCAAAATATGGAAGGAACTTTACACTCAACAGTAAGAAAACAAACAACCCTATTAAAAAATGGACCTAAGAACTTCACTCAAGAAGGTATACAAAAAGATATGCCACCTCCCACGCCATCAGGGAGATGCGAATTTAAATAATAAGATACCGCTACACACCCAGCAGCATGGTCAACATCCAGAGCACTGGCGTCGCCACATGCCAGCAAGGGAGGGGCCAATAGGAGCCGCACTCACTGCTGGTGGGAACACAGAACGGTGCAGCCACCTGAGAAGACAGTTCACAAAACTGAACATACTTTCCCATATAACCTGGCAATCGCAAACTCCTTACTATTTACCCAAAGGAAGTAAAAACTCTGTCCACACAAAAACCTGCACATGGATATTTATAGCAGCATTACTTGGAATTCAATCTAAATTCCTTACAAACTGAAAACCGAAAAAGAAAAGTTCTTCTTTTGCAGAAGAGTTATTGTGATGTAAGGAGTTTTTTTGCTTGGTTTTAGAGAGACTCTTATTTTCAACAATTCATATGCGCTAGGCCCAGTGGCTCATGCCTGTAGTCCTAGCACTCTGGAAGGCAGAGGCAGGTGGATTGCTGGAGCTCACGAGTTTGGGATCAGCCTGAGCAAAAGTGAGACCCTGTCTCTACTAAAAATAGAAAAATTAAGGGAGGCCATAGCACCAGTCACATACACCAAGGCTGGTGGGTTCAGGCCCGGCCGGGCTGGAGCCAGGTAAAACAACGACAAGATTTGAACCTGGCCTGGGGCCAGCTAAAACAACAATCAGAAATACAACAACAACAAAAATCTCTGGGTGCTGTGGTGGGCACCTATAGTCCCAGCTACTTGGGAGACTGAGGCAAGAGAATCACTTAAGCCTAAGAAATGGAGGTTACTGTGAGCTGTGATATCACTGCACTCTACAGAGGGTAACATATTGAGACTCTGTGCCAAAAAAAAAAAAAAGAAAGAAAGAAAAAGAAAAACTGAGGCAAGAGCATCACTTGAGCCCAAGTTTGAGGTTGCTACTCTATGCCATGGCACTCTACCCAGGGCAACAACTTGGGACTCCATCTCAAAAAAGAAAAGAAAGGCTCAGCGCCTGTGGCTCAGCGGGCTAAGGCGCCAGCCAGGTAAACCTGAGCTGGCGGGTTCGAATCCAGCCTGGGCCCGCCAACCAACAATGATGGCTGCAACCCAAACAAAAATAGCCGGGTGTTGTGGCGGGCGCCTGTAGTCCCAGCTACTTGGGATGCAGAGGCAGGAGACTCGCTTGAGCCCAGGAATTGGAGGTTGCTGTGAGCTGTAATGCCACGACACTCTACTACCCAGGGCGACAGCTTGAGGCTCTGTCTCAAAAAAAAAAAAAAAAAAAAAAATAGCCAGGCGTTGTGGCAGGCGCCTGTAGTCCCAGCTACTTGGGAGGCTGAGACAAGAGAATAACCTAAGTCCAAGAGCTGGAGGTGGCTGTGAGCTGTGATGCCACAGCACTCTACTGAGGGCGACAAAATGAGCTTTGTTTCTAAAAAAAAAAAAAAGAAAGAAAAGACAACCCAAAGAATGGGAGAATATATTATATTGGCAAATCATACATCTGATAAGGGACTTGAATATGGAATATATATATATTTTAAAACTCTAACAATTCCACAATTAAAAAGATAATCCAATTTAAAGATGAGGCAAAGATTTGGACAGACACCTCCCTAAAGATGATACACAAATGGTATAATAGTGGTTGCTTAGAGGTGGAGGGTCTGGGGAGTGACTGATAATGGGTATAGTTTTTCTATGTGGGATGAAGAAAATGTTCTAAAACTGACTGTGGTGTGGTTGTAAAACCTTTTCTAAAAACACTAAATTATACAATTTTTTTTAAAGGCAGAGTTTCACTTTGTCACCCTTAGTAGAGTGCCATGGCATCATAGCTCACAGCAACCTCCAACTCTTGGGCTCAAGCAATTCTCTTGCCTTAGCCTCCCAAGTAGCTGGAACTACAGGTACCCACCACCATGCCTGGCTACTCTTTTTTTATATACAGGGTCTTGCTCTTGCTCAGGCTGGCCTCAAACCTGTGAGCTAAGGGCAATCCACCTGCCTCAGTGCGAGGATTACAGGCATGAGCCATCATGTTTGGTTAAATTATACAATTTAAATTGGTGAACTATATGGTATATAAAATATATTTGGTAAATGTTGATTCAATGAATGTTGCCACTGCAACATTCACTGAATGACATTTGCCCTTTGCACCAGCTCTTGGTTCTCGGTTCTCCCTAGCACAGCACTGATAAGCTTCTCCCCACCAGATTCCCCAATTTTAATGGTGAGAATGAGCAGACCGCAGATTAGCGGACAGTAACAGAATAGGAAGGGTCCTCATTTAATGCAGCCCTTAAGTCAACAGTGTTGATTTAAGTTACTGAAAACAAAGTGGGAATTCTAATCCTGGTAGCATGAAGCAAGTACACTGCTGCCTCTCTCCTGCTGACTACTACCACAATCTATGGAACAAAACACAAAAAAACAATTACCTAAGGACTCAGAAGAGTCAAACCCGAAGCAGTTGTGCAGGGGAGGTCTTTGCCATTCCTTCCCTTTTTTTCCTTCTAGCCTTGCCCTGAGTATGGGCTCCAACAGCAAAACTTTGTGGTGCTGGAAGCTAAAACTCTATAGAAACTCCAGCTTTCTGACCAAAGGAACCAACAAAATGGGCTCCTGCTGTTCCCAAAGAAAGGGGGTAAGGGACTTTGTGGGTTTCCCCCCCTTTTTTCTCTTGAGGTTTTGTCTTAAGGACAGTCCCCAGTCACAGAGCTGCATGGTGGTAGTGATGAAGGCAGGTAAACTTGAACCATCTTTCTGGCAGAGGAAAAGTGCCTCTGAAGGCTGGAAAGTGTGAGAATTAAGAGAGGAAGAATCTAAAGGACATTCCATAATACTCACATCGAGGTGTATAAACTCACACCAATCTCAGGCTCTTCCCTGGGCTGTGCAGAACACAGCCCAAACAGTAGAACAAAAGCTTTGAGTACTCAACTAAGACTTAAACCACTGCCGAGTGTCAGACTAACTTCTGAGTGGCATGTGTGCAGGACAGATGGAAAAAAGCATAGCAAAGGCTTTGGAGACAACTGACACTGGAATCACCACCCAAAGATGACAAGACTGAACTTGCAGTGTGAACCTAATCAAGGTGATGGCCTGGTTTTTTGTTTGTTTTTTTTTTAAAGAGTCTTCAGAGGATCCAAAAGAACATTTACAATGTCCAGAATATAATCCAAAATTATTCAACATCTGTTTTGGAACAAATAAAAAACAGGAAAATGGGACCCAATGTCAAGTAAAAAAATCATGTCTGCCCTAAGATATCCCTGATTCTGGGTACCTTCAATGACTTTAAAGCACTTACTGTAACTATATTCCCTGAGGTAAAGGCAAAATGAGCAGAAAGGGTGCCATTCTCAGCAGAGAAGCCCTTCTGACCCACGGTTGGTGGGATCTATATGTACATGGAATCCACAGATATGGAGGTCTCCTAAGTGCAGATAGAGGTCTTCCAACTGACAGTATAATGTACACTTCACAATGATCATGACACTTCAGGTTTAACTGTTCTTCTAGAACTAACTGGGTGAATTTTAAACAGAAATCAGGTTTCTTTTCTGCTATACCTTTTTGGTTTCCTGCTGCCTGGCTGTGGATTGGATACCCAAATGTTCACACTGCAAATGGAAATGTTATACCAAAAATGTGAAATCTGGAATAAAAAACCTCACTGGATGGGTTCAATTACAGAACAGAGATGACAGAGGAAAGAGTCAGTGAGCCTAAAGTTGAGCAACAGGAAGCATGCAATCTTAAGGACAGAAAGGCAGGTTTGGGAAATAAAATGAACGGGCTTCTGTGACCTATTTTTTGGACAATTTCAAAATGTCCAACATTCACATAATGGAAGTATCAGAAAGAGAGGAGAAAGGGATTAGTGCAGAAAAACTATTTGAAGAAATAATGGCTATAAACTTGCTAAATTCGGTAGAAGATATGAATTTACAGATGCTAAATGTTCAATGAACCCCAAATAGGTTTAAAAAGGAAAAAAAAAAAACCCAAAGTAGTTTATTTCCTGCAGACTTTTTCTTAATAAAACATTCAAGCTTCTCATAAGCATCCCAATTCCTATATTAATTCATTTTTGCCTTCAAAGAACAATATACTTTAACTGAAAACACTATTCACTGTAAGAAGCAATTAATGCCATTGTAAAGGTCTGTTCTGATTTCACAGATGTAAAAATGTTCCTTTAACAAAGTGCATCTTAGAATAAATGTAGGCTCAGCGCCTGTAGCTCAAGTGACTAGGGCACCAGCCACATACACTGGAGCTGGCGGGTTCGAATCCGGGCCCACTGAACAACAATGACAATTACAACCAAAAAAATAGCCGGGCATTGTGGCGGGCACCTTTGGTTCCAGCTACTTGGGAGGCTGAGGCAAGAGAATTACTTAAGCCCAAGACTATGAGGTTGCTATGAGCTGTGATACCACAGCACTCTACCCAGGGCAACAGATTGAGACTCCATCTCAAAAAAAAAGGAAATAGAATAAATGTAAAACATACAGTATTAGGCACCCTCTGAATACTAGACAGACAATGTGGTAAAGAGAATGGATATAAGCAGCCAGTCCTAATACCTACTATGTATCACTTCTCCTATAATATTACTATTGCTTTTTTCCCTTGGTCTTTGCAAAAAAGACGAAATATGCATTTGGAAAAACCCATTAATCTATATTCATAAAACTTATATACAAAATCCCACTCCCCTAAACGTACCTTCTGAACAAAGGAAAAGCACAATCTAACAATACTTCAGTTTCTACCTCAATCATTCTCTTATTCTTCATCAGACCAACACTATTTATTCTGTCTTGAAAGGGTGACAGGCCAGGTATTTTTTCATTTTTAATTTAAGTCTATTATTTACCCTCCTTACAAAATTCCACCCAAGGGTGGAATTGCATGGGGGTTTCCACCCATTTTCTTTATTTTAATGAAAAACCACTTTGTTTATTTTTGCCTTGACCTGGGACAGTTTTGTATATCTTTAGAGTCCATTTCATTCTCAAGTTATTTATAAAGTACTAAGAGAATGCAGTGGAAATTAAATTTTTTTAAATAAAATAGGGAGGTTCCAGGGTTTTTAAAAATTGCATCAGTCATTAAGTGACAGCCAAGGACACAGTTCTCTTCATAGTAATTTGACCCCTCATTCTACTTCTGAAATAAACTATAAGCTGTACAAGCCTTGGCATGCATCTCTACCAAGATCCTACTCATAAATATTAAGCCTTTGGGGGGAAAAAACTAAGACTTCAAAAAAAAAAAAAAAAAGACTTCCCTCTACTACAATTTCTTCTTTTCCTAGATATTCAATTTTTATTTTTAAAAAACTCCCCATAACCAGATTTTTCACTCTTGTATTTCAAGCGCGTTTTGCGGATCCTGCTATGTGCACTCAGAAAGCATGTTCTTACACAGGATGGCTGGACCCTGATGAGCCAACCACAGGCAAACAGCTGTCCTGCAGTTCTAGGACTAGCCTTGATTAAAGGCCACTGTGGATAACACACCCTCAACTCTAAGTAACTAGTCTGTTCTTTTCATCCACAGCAACAACAGGGTTTTAAAAAATACAATACTAGTTTACTAATCAAGTGGACTTTACATGGTCGAATTTGGACCTTAAACTGACCAGAGACCCTTCTACGCTGGGCATGGAGCTCCTCTTCTGGCAGCCCCATACCAGAAGAAAAAGTCAGCTTTACTGAGTATATATAGAGATCCCTCAATGTCCACAGGGAATTGGTCCATAAACCCCTATGGATATAAAAATTCATAGGTGCTCAAGTCCCATTTTATATATAAAATGGCATAAATGGTGCATCTGTATATAAACCAAAGCACATCCTTCCACATAAACCATTTCTAGATTATTTGTAATACCTGATACAATATTGACACATCACTCATTCCCATAGAATGAAGTACTCAATGTAGTACTTGGCATGTCACAAATTCAAGTTCTGCTTTTTGGAACTTTGTGGAATTTTTTTTTCTGCGTATTTTTGACCCAAGGTTAGTGGGATCCTTGTACATAGAACCCACAGATATGGAGGTCTTCTAATCGAGGTCTTCCAACTGATAGTATAATGTATGCTTCACAATGATCATGACACCTCAGGTTTAACTATTCTTCTAGAACTCACTGGGCAAATTTCAAACAGAAAGCAGAGCTTTCTTTTCTGCAATACCTTTTTGGTTTCCTGCAAGCCAGGCTGGGAGTTGGATACCCAAATGCTCGCTCTGCAAACGACTCTGTAGCATAATCTACAATCCTAAAGAGCCCTCTACTTTTGGCTCTTTTTGAGAAAAAGTCCCTACAAGATCCTTGTGTAGAGATCCTAGGAGATAAGCTTGGAGCCTTTGTATAGCTCAAAATGGAAACTAAAATGTGGGAGTAAAAACCACAAGCTGATTTGCTTCATTTGCTGTGCCCTGTCTGGGGGCCACTTATAAAGCCTAGTTTTTGTTTTTTTTTTTTTTGAGACAGAGCCTCAAGCTATCACCCTAGAGAGAGTGCCGCAGCATCACAGCTCACAGCAACCTCCAATTCCTGGGCTCAAGCGAGTCTCTTGCTTCCGCCTCCCCAGTAGCTGGGACTACAGGTACCCGCCACAACGCCCGGCCATTTTTTGGTTGCAGCCATCATTGTTGTTTGGCGGGCCCAGGCTGGATTCGAACCCACCAGCTCCGGTGTACATGGCTGGCGCCTTAGCCCG
>CAUYON010037499.1:0-12644 GCA_963573935.1 Arctocebus calabarensis | reverse complement strand
GCAAAAGGAAAAGGCGCCTGAAGAACCAATTTATGATGAGTCTAAAACCCCTGAGCCCGCATGCTCAATTGCACAGAAAGAGGAGCCTGTTAACCCCTCAGATGAAGATCTTATTGATTTTAATAGTGACTCTCTTGTCACTAGTCACTCAGACACAGAGGAAAAGGGGTGATATTAAAAAGACTACTCATCCAGAATAAGTATTAAAATTAAAATATTAAATTTCAATATTAAAATAAAAATAACAATGAGATAGTGCTATACTTTCATTATAATAGCTAAAATTAAAATGTCTGACTATACCAAGTGTTGGCAAAGATATGAAGCAACTGAAACATTCATATGTTGCTGGTGATAGTATGAAATATTTCTACCTCTGGCTTGGCCCCCTTAGCTCAGTGGTTATACACTGGGGCTGGTGGGTTCGAGCCCGGCCAGGGTCTACTAAAAACAACAATGACAACTGCAACAAAAAAAGTAGCTCGGTGTTGTGGTGGGTGCCTATAGTCCCAGCTACATGGGAGGCTGAGGCAAGAGAATTGCTTGAGCCCAAGAGTTTGAGGTTGCTTGAGCTGTAAAACTACAGCACTCTACCCAGGGCGACATAGTGAGACTCTGTCTCAACAAAAAAACAAATGTTAGTAAATTGGGGTTTGGTGCCGGTAGTACAGTGGTTATGGTGCTAGCCACATACACCAAGGCTGGAGGGTTGGAACCCAGCCCGGGGCCAGCTGAACAACAATGACAACTGCAACAACAACAAAAAAAGCCAGGCATTGTGGTCAGCACCTGTGGTCCCAGCTACTTGGGAGGTTGAGGTAAGAGAATTGCTTAAGCCCAAGAGTTTGAAGTTGCTGTGAACTATAAGGCTAGAGGACTCTACCAAGGGCAATAAAGTGAGATAAACAAAAAAAGAAACTATATATGTGTGTGTGTGTATATACAAAAGACAAACAAAAAAAGAAACTATACATATACATATGAACAAAAAATACATATATACATATGTGTATATATATGTAATCATATGATTACCAAGATAGCTACATAAAAAGCATTTGATAAATTAAATTAATCACTCATTTCATGGTACCTTAAAAATGATGCCTTCTAAATACAGTAGAACCTCCATGGTTGACCACCTCCCTACATTGATCGCCTCCTGAAGTTGACCTAGTTTTCATAGACGGGACATGCACCACATGCATGCATCAGTATGGTAGGCCTAGTTCCTCAATATTGACTAGCTCTGTATGTTGACCAGTTTGTTACAGTCCCTTGGGTGGTCAACTTACAGAGGTCCTACTGTACTTAAAGCAAACACCATATTTAATGCTATAATTTTAGAATTCTTCTTCATTCAGAAAGAAAAATAGGATATTTATTATCAGTGCTAGAGAGATCCTAGCAAGTCTTATTAAAAGAATGTGGTATTAGCATAGGCGTACACAAACAGACCAAAGAAACAATAGAAAGAGTCCAGAATAGAAAGCACACTATGTATAAAAATAAAGTGAGATCTGTACCATACACAAATACCTTAAAAATCTAAATATAAAAATTAAATAACTAAAATGATTACAAGATATAAAAAAATCACAAAGGAAGATATTAGTTTATTTGACATTACAATTTATAAACAAGCCCAAAACTGGACTAAGATTTTTTTTTTTGAGACAGAGTCTCATTTTGTTGCCCTCAGTAGAATGCAGTGGCATCATATCTCACAGCAACCTTAGATTCCTGGACTCAAGCTGTTCTCTTGCCTCAGCCTCCTGAGTAGCTGGGATTACAGCTGCCTTTCATTACAGCCACTGGGATTACAGTTTGCCTGTTCTTCACTAGGATTTGGTGTTTTTGTTGTTATAGCTATTCTGATGGCTGTGTAGTGATATCTCATCATTATTTTTAATTTGCATTAATTTAATGACAAATTATCTTGAATATTATTTCATGTTGCTGGTTATCTCTAATAATTGAACATTTCAAGTGATTTTTGACTTTCCTTTTACATTTTGCTATATTGTTTGCGGTATTTCAAGTTTGTGTTATTTGTATAATCAGAAATAAACAAGGAAAATCTTTTATTTAAAAAAGAAAACTTGTGACTCATGTGTCATATGTAAAATTGTATGACTCAGAATAAGTTAATCATTGTAATATACTACTTTTATGATTTGTCACATTGAAGAGCTTCATGCACAGGTAATTCTCTGTCTACAACTATCTAGCTGTCTTTCTTTCTCTAGTTCCTTCCATTGTTTCATTGCTGATGAGTATAAACAGGCCATATCACAACAATTCCCCTTGACATACCGTGGAGCCACTGCCCACTTAATTCTGATACTGTGCCACATAGAATAAATGTTGCTACTCTGCAATTCTGCCTCCTGTTTGCAACTCTCTTTTACTTTGGTTTCACTGAATGCAGTTGTCTTGATAGAGCTGACCTTTCCTTGTAATGTCCACTTCTATCTTCTCTTTCGCCTAGTGAACAGATTATTCTTCTGTAATTAAGGAAATACTCTCTATCTGTATTGGCAATAGGGTAGTAACTAGCCACCTGTAGATCTGCAGCACTTGAAACATGACTAATGCTATTGAGAAATTAACTTTAAAAATTGTATTTAATTTTGATTTATTTGAATTTAAGTTGTGGCCAGTGGATACCACTATTGGATCATGCAGCTTTAGAGTGAATCTTTCAGTTATATTTGGCAAGTAATACTATTTTGTTTCTCTTATGACACATTTTTGGTTCTCCCTCCCAAAACCTATAAAGCTTGAAGGTGTGACTGTGCTAGCTCAGGAAATCTGGATTACTCACAGTTATCTTTGCTTGTGATTTTTTTGTCTGGGGAGACCATATTATCTCTTCTGATCCACAATCTTTTATGGATTCTCTACCATTTAAAGACATTTGTTGATGTCTGGATTATCACATGGATTAAATATGAGTTATCTTTCACAGGAATTATGAACCCCAACAACTCAAGGAATATGCCCAGACACATTTTTTTTTTTGAGACAGAGCCTTAAGCTATATCCCTGGGTAGAGTACTGTGGCATCACAGCTCACAGCAACTTCAAACTCCTGGGCTTGAGGATTCTCTTGCCTCAGCCTCCCAAGTAGCTGAGACTACAGGCACCCACCATAACACCCGGCTATTTTTTGGTTTTAGTTGTCAACGTTTGGCAGGCCTGGGCCAGATTCAAAGCTGCCAGCTCTGGTGTATGTGGGTGGCACCTTAGCTGCTTGAGCTACAGGCACCACCATGCCCAAACATATTTTAATATTAATAAATATTTGTAGCAGTTATAATAACAAATCACTTAACATTTTCTGAAAGGGGTTCATCTGCCAAAAGCACTCCAGGAGGTGATGTTTTCTAATTCTTCCTGTGAGACCATGAGAACTTCATCCCTGAGCTAGGCAAAATTATATACACACAGACACTCCATAGTTAGGAAGCCCTAAATGCCCTAATTGGAGCAGGGGAATATAAATGCTTTTTCTCCTACAGTCACTACAAAGGAGAGTACCCAAGTAGTTACCAAAACACTGGTCTAAAGTTCATTTTCTCTGTCTCTATTTTGTTACCTTCCAGGAGGAAAGCAACCAGATGGAGGGTCAGAATTTGCTTAAGTAGTTTTGGTATCCCAAATTCAGAGGGTCGAATTTCCTTTGCTCTCCTTTGTGACACTTATAGACTCTTTGTAAACAAGTTGCACACCCCTTCTTGAGTAATAGGGAGGTATTACCCATAGCACAGAGGTTCCGTTGAGAACCCTGGAACTAGACTGCCTGATATTGAGCCCTGGTTTCTTTACTAACTTCCTAGTTTGGTGTACTTGAGCAGATTTTTAACCTGTCTTGCTTTAAATGGGACTAATAATAGCATACTGAACAAGCTCTTGCAGGACAGGATGGGCTCCTATGCCACCATCTGGAATTGTTTATTCACGAGGAGGCTTTCTGTCATAGATAAAGTTAGGAGACTGGACGCTCCAAGAACCATGGTGCCAGTCAAGAATATAGTGCACAAAGTGCACTTAGCAATACAATTAGTAATGTACTTAGTAAAACATTGACTAAATATAAATTTAGTCTACAGTAGATATATGATGATTATTAACTGTACAAATATTTATGATGGCAGAGACATTTGTAACCTATGAGAGAGAATCTGTTCAGTGTATACTACAATGATTGATAACTTTGCTGATGCTTGCTTTTATTGTGAGAGTATAACAATAACAAAGGGAAGTAAGAGAGCAGAACAGCTCTTTGAGGAGATATCCTGGCTGTTCTCCAGAATTGCTGGCTTTTCTGTAAATAAAAGTAGAATAGTTAATCTCTCATCCATTTCTCCGTTGACTGTCTTGGTGGACAGACTCATTGGTCCAGCAGTAATAGGGTTGTTGAAAGAGTGAAATAAATCAATATATAGTTGTTTCTCAATATGCATGGAGGATTGGCTTCAAGATGTTCTACCCATACCAAAATCCACTTTGTTGAAGTCCCTGATTCAAAATGGTGTAGTATTTGCATTTATCCTATGCTCATTCTCTTGTATACTTTAAATCATCTCTAGATTGCTTATAATAACTAATACAGTATTATAGAAATAGTTGTACTATATTGCTGTTTATTTGTATTATGATTTGTTTCTGTTGTATCATTACCTTTTATTGTTTGGTTTTTCCCCCAAATATTTTCAGTTTATAGTTGGTTGAGTCTACTCATGTGGAACCTGCAGATAAAGAACCAACTAAAATAAAGCATTTATAATCATGCCTAGCCATACCATTGACACTATTAAGTGTGATGTTAGTTTTCATCATTCTTCTCCACTTGCTAAAAGATGGCTGCCCTTTTAATCTTCAGGAAGCGAGTCATGTTATTGAGGGATTGTCCTTCCGTGGAAGACTAACATTAAAGGTATGCCTCAGATATACACTTTTTGTATGTTTGGTTCCAGACCACCAAAATAAAGCCATTCTGGCAATAAAGCGAGTCACATGAATTTCCCAGTACATATAAAACTTGTGTTTACAATATACTGTAATGTAATGAGCATGTGATAACATTGCCTTTAAAAATACACATGCCTGGCTCGGCACCTGTGGCTCAATCAACTAAGGCACCCGCCACATACACCTGACCTGGTGGGTTCGAATCTAGCCCAGGCGTACCAAACAACAATGATGGCTGCAACCAAAAAATAGCTGGGCGTTATGGCTTGCACCTGTAGTCTGAGCTACTTGGGAGGTGGAGGCAGGAGAATCGTTTGAGCCCAGAAATTGGAGGTTGCTGTGAGCTGTGATGCCACAACACTCTACCCAGGGTGACAGCTTGAGGCTCTGTCTCAAAAAAAAAAAAATATATATATATATGTATATATACATATATATACACACAGACACAAACACATGCCTTAATATCAAAATTCTCCATTGTTTAAAAAAACATAAATGATCAACTGAGATTTCCGCAAGTTGTAATCTTTTTGTTGGTGAAGAGTTTTGTGTCAATATGGATGGCAGCTGACTGATCAGGGTAGTGTTAATTGAAGGTTGGGGCAGCTGTGGCAATTTATAAGAGTAAGCAATGTTAGCCACAATGATTGACTCTCCCTTTCATGAAAGATTTCTCTATATGATGCTATGTGACAGCACTACTCACAGTAGAACGTCTTTCAAATCCAATGTTTATATTTCAATAATGTTCACAACATCTTCCCTAGGAGTAGATTTCATCCAAAGAAACCCCTTTCTTTGTGCATCCATGAGAGAAACTCCTTATCCATTCAAGTTTTATTACAAGATTTCAGTGATTCAGTAACATTTTCAGGCTCCACTTCTAATTCTCTTGATATTTCTACCACATCTGCAGTTATTTTTTCCTCTGAAGTCTTGAATCCCTCAAAGTCATCCATGAGGGTCAGAAACAACATTTTTCCAAACTCCTGTTAATGATGATATTTTGACCTCTTTCTAGGAATCACAAATATTCTTAATGTTATCTAAATAGGATATCCTTTCCAGAAGATTTTTGATTGTTTTTCGTAGATCCATCAGAGGAATCATTATTTATGGTAGATATAACCTTAGTAAATGTATTTTTTAAATAGTAAGACTTGAAAGTAGAAGATAATTTTTAATCCATAAGCTGCAGAATGGGTGTTGTGTTAGCAACCATAAAAACGACATTAATCTCCTTGTACATCTCTGTCAGAGCTCTTGCATGGCTTAGTTGCCTTATCGATGTGGGTGATATTTTGAAAGTAATTTCATTTTCTGAGCAGTAAATCTTGACAATGAGCTTAACATATTCAGTAATATACAATGTAGGAAGATGTGCTGTCATTCAGGCCTTGTTGTTCCATTTTTATATAGGCAGAGTAGATTTAGCATAATACTTAGGGCCATTGGTTTTCAGAGTGATCAATTACCACTGGCTTTAATTTAAAATCACCAGCTGGGCCGGGCACAGTGGCTCATGCCTGTAATCCCAGCACTTGGGAGGCCAAGGCGGGTGGATTGCCTGAGCTCATAGGTTTGAAACCACCCTGAGCCAGAGCAAGATCTCATCTCTAAAAATAGCCAGGCATTGTGGCAGGTGCCTAAAGTCCTGTCTACTTGGGAGGCTGAGGGAAGAGAATTGCTTAAGCCAGGAGTTTGAGGTTGCTGTGAGCTATGTTTCCACAGCACTCTACCAGGGGTGACAAAGTGAGACTCTGTCTCAAAATAAAAATAAAAATAAAGCAAAATTAAATTAAATTAAATTAAATCACCAGCTGTATTAGCCCCTAACAAGAGAGTCAGCCTGTCCTTTGAAACTTTGAATCCATGTTGTGACTTTTCTCTAGCAATGATAGTCCTAGATGGCATCTTTCAATAAAAGACTGTTTAATCTATATTGAAAATCTGTTCTTCAGTGTAGCCACCTACATCTATTTTCTTACTTATATCTGCTGCTTATATCTATAATAACTGCTGCTTCATATACATCAGTACTTGTTGCTTTTTTTTGCCGTATATTATGTTATAGAGATGGTTTCTTTCCTAAACCTCTATTAAACTTCAAAGTTTCTTTTGAAGCTTCTTCATCTCTCTCAGTCTAACAGAGGTGAAGAGAGTTCGAGCCTTCCTCTGAAGTAGGCTTTGGCTTAAGGGAAAGTTGTGGTTGGTTTGATCTTCTATCCAGACCACTAAAACTTTTTCACTATGAGCAGTAAAACTCACTTTCTTATCATTTGTATATTCACTGGAGTAGATTTTCACCAAGAAATTTATTTTCCTTTGCATTCACATCCTGGCTAACTTGTGCAAGACGCCTAGCTTTTGGCCTATCTCAGCTTTCAACATGCCTCTATCACTAAGCATAATCATTTCTGGCTTTTGATTTAAAGTGAGAGTATGCAAGGCTATTTTTTTTTTATTTGAACACTGAAAGACCATTGTAGGATTATGAATTGGACTAACATTATTATTTTTATATCAATATTTTTGTGGCCTAATATCAGTAGGAAAGTGTGAGGAGAGAGAAAGAGATCTGGAATAACTAGTCAATGAAGCAGTGAGAATACACCCAATATTTATCAAATAATTTCATCAATTTGAACAGGCATGGTCTGTGGCACCCCAAAACAGTTACAGTAGTAACATCAAAGATTACTGATCACAGATCACCACAGCAGACATAATAATAATGAAAAAGTATGAATTATTACTAGAATCACCAAAATGTGACACAAACACCAAAAGTGAGAACATGATGTTGGCAAAATGGCACCAATAGGCTTGTTGAACACAGGGTTGCTACAAACCTTCAATTTGTAAAAAATGTAATATCTGCAAAGGGAGATAAAGGTATGCTTATATTTCTTATGTCTTTCATCTTTGGCAGGAAGTACCACATCTATGAGCACTCCTGTAGCATCTTCTCAGGGTTAATCACTAAAATATAACTCCCGTAAATAAGACACGATATTTCTATTTTGTGTCCCATTTGAGATGGAGAATACTAAAGCTGAAAATATACTTTAATTCAGGGTAATTTCTCACTCTTTAGTGATGAACTTAGCACCATAATCAATTTTCACAGTATGCCATATTGATACATGAATGACCTTAAATTATTAATTGCAGCACATAAATTCTGTCTCATAAAATCAGATACATTCAGAGGCAGAGCAGCCTATGACTGTTATTATGTCCATCACAAAATTATTTCAAAATTCTTTTGCCATGAAAATCCTTCTCTTAACTCTTATCATTGTCCCTATAAGTTGCTATACAAAATATGGCAAACAGATACATATAACAATGTTACTAATAAATAATGAATGCCTCCAATTTGCAAACCTGATTACATGATTATTTTCAAGGTTTGTCTGGAAGGGCTTCCTACAAAGCAAAAGAATGAGAAATTTTCCAGTCTTATTTCCAATGATAGAACCATCGAGATAATATGCTGAAAAAAACAAAAAGCAAGAAGAAATTGGATGCAGAGCTAAGAAGGGAGATACTTATTTAATTTGTTCAACAAAGCACGGGACCAATACAGAAGTAAAATCAGAAAGTGAATGAGAATAGAAACGAGAGACGATATGATAAAATTAAGAAGGCCATAGGCATCTTGGAGTTAAGCTCATGATTCATGAATTCTTTTTTCAAGTATGTTCTAGCATACTTATTTCTAGAGGAATTAAAGACATTATCTAGTTTGCCTTACTTACTCCCTCATTCCTCAACTTTCATTTGGACCAAAAATTTATTTATTTGCTTTATAGATGTTCCATAGTAGGAGCTATGCTTGAGGTGAGTTTAGATTTATGAGGTAAAACACTCAACTCCAGATCTGCTGATAAAGAGTTTATGGTAGGGAGAGGGATTGTAACTTAGACATATTTTTAGCCATAGACTGCAATGGTTCATCCTAAAGCTGTTTCTTTATCTCTTGGGTAGAAGGTAATAGTAGATATAGACTAATACGGTATTATTTGTTCTGAAAGGAGACTTTGGTTAAACTTGCTATATGAAATTTTAAAAATTTTTTTATTTTTACATATACATGTGTTTATTAGGTTTCTACTTTTTGCCTTCACAGAAATAAAAAGGCTTAAAATTTAATAACAATAACAGTGTTTAAGATAAGGACAAAAGACAAAAACCTCGAAAAGAATGAAAGAAGATAAATACATTCAGAAAAGAAATCAGATGATTACTGTATCAAATATTAAGCAATATTAATAATAATAATGGAAAGAAAGTAACATTCACATTGTCAGATAAGAGCATGTCTATTATAGAATGCTTTAACTCTGAGGCTCAGTATAGAGTCATCAGTTAACTTATTTTTTTTCCAAAGTCTCAAAAAATAGACAACTAATATTTATAAATAAAAGTAAAAGATAATTTCAAAAAAACAGGTCATGCCAAATCTTATAGATAATAGAAAAAGAAGAAATAATTCAAAGTCATTCTACTTAATCAGGACACACCTCATATTAAAATTAGAGAAAATATATTGTTATAAAGGGAAATTACAAACATATTTCGGTTATAAGTGAGGATACAATATCCTAAACAGCATATTAACAAGTTGAATTAAAAAGTTAAAATTCAAGTAATATACTTTGGTCAAAATTGAATCCAGTTTATGTAAGAATTAGTCACTGTTTTCTTTTCTTTTTTTGTTTTCTTTCCCTCACACCCTCCCTCCTTCTCTCTCTGTCTGCTCTCTCCTTCCCCCATGACTCACTGTGTCGTTAATTGTCATTAATTGTCCTCATATCAAAGTTGAACTCATAGGATTCATGCTTCTCCATTCCTGTGATGTTTCACTAAGAATAATGTGTTCCACCTCCATCCAAGTTAGTACAAGTGCTGCAAAATCTCCATTTTGATGGCTGAGTAATATTATATGGTATACCTATACCATAGCTTACCCATCCATTCCTGGGGTGAAGGACATTTAGGCTGTTTCCACATTTTAGCAATTATAAATTGGGCTGCAATAAACAGCCTAGTACAAGTGTCTTTATAATAAAAGTTTTTTTTTGTTTGTTTTTGTTTTTTCCTTCTAGATAGATGCCCAGTAATGGGATTGCAGGATCAAACAGGAGGTCTAGGTTGAGTTCTTTGAGGTTTCACCATACTTCCTTCCAAAAAAGGTTGTATTAGTTTGCAGTCCCACCAGCAGTGTAAAAGTGTTCCTTTCCACATCCACGCCAGCATCTACAATTTTGAGATTTTGTGATATAGGCCATTCTCGCTGGGGTTAGATGATATCTCAGGGTGGTTTTAATTTGCATTTCTCTAATAATTAGGGATGTATTTACTGGTGTTTCATCTGTCGTCTTTAGAGAAGATTCTATTCATCTCTCTTCCCCATTGATGTATGGGTTTGTTGGGTTTTTTTCTTATACATTAATTGAAGTTCTGTATAGATCCTTGTTATTAAACTTTTGTCTGATTCAAAATATGCAAATGTTCTTTCCCATCGAGTAGGTTGTCTATTTGCTTTGGTTGTTGTCTCCTTGGCTGTACAGAAGGTTTTCAGTTTAATTAAGTCCCATTTGTTTATTGTTGCAGTTGTTGCTATTGCCATGGCGGTCTTCCTCATAAAGTCTTTCCCCAGGCCAATATCTTCCAATGTTTTTCCAATTCTTTCTTTGAGAATTTTCATCATCTCATGCCTTAAATTTAAATCCTTTATCCATCTCGAATCAATCTTTGTAAGGTGCATATTTCCAAGTTCAGTTTTTTACATACGGATATCCAAGTCTCCCAGCACCATTTATTGAATAGGGAGTCTTTTGCCCAGGGAACACTCTTGTTTGGTTTATCGAAGATTAGACAGCTATAAGTTGACCAAGTAGGCTTTATTCCAGGATCTCAAGGCTGGTTTAATATACATACATTTATAAATGTAATTCAGCACATAAACAAATTAAAAAATAAAGACTATATGATTCTCTCAATTGATGCAGAAAAAGCTTTTGACAGTATCCAGAATCACTTCTTGATTATAACACTTAAGAAAATTGGTATAGAAGAGACATTTCTCAAACTAACAGAGCCATGTACAACAAACCCACAGCCAATATCATATTGAATGGAATTAAATTGAAATCATTTCCACTTAGATCAGGAAACAGGAAAGGTTGCCCATTGTCTCCATTGCTCTTTAACATTTTAATGGATGTTTTAGCCATTGCAATTAGGGAAGAAAAAGTGATCAAGGGTATCCACATAGGATCAGAAGAGATTAAACTTTCATTCTTTGCAGATGATATGTTTGTATATCTGGAAAACGCCAGGGATTCTACTGTGAAATTTTTAGAAGTGATTAAGGAATGCAGTAGTGTCTCAGGCTACAAAATCAACACTCATAAATCTGTAGCCTTTATATATACAAATAATAGTCAAACCGAAAAAATGGTTAAGGACTCTATCCCTTTCACAATAGTATCAAATAAGATGAAATATTTGGGAGTTTATCTAACAAAGGACATGAAATATCTTTATAAAGAGAACTATGCAACTCTAAGAAAAGAAATAGCTGAACATGTTAACAAATGGAAAAACATACCATGCTCAAGGCTGGGAAGAATCAACATTGTTAAATACTACCAAAGCAATATACAATTTTAATGCAATTCCTATTAAAGCTCCATTGTTATTTTAAAGATCTCAAAAAAATAATACTTTGTTTTATATGGAATCAGAAGAAACCTCGAATAGCCAAGACATTAATCAGAAATAAAGTAGAACAGGAGGAATCATGCTACCAAACCTGAGACTGTACTATAAATCGATAGTGATCAAAACAGCATGGTACTGGCACAAAAACAGAGAGATAGATGTATGGAACAGAATAGAGAACCAAGAGATGAACCCAGATACTTACTGCTATTTGATCTTTGACAAGCCAATTAAAACATTCAGTAGGGAAAAGATTCCCTATTTACCAAATGGTGCTGGGTGGGCTTGATGCCTGTGGCTCAACGGGCTAAGGTGCCAGCCACATACACCTGAGCTGGCAGGTTCGAATCCAGCCCGGGCCCACCAAACAACAATGATGGCTGCAACCAAAAAATAGCTGAGTGTTGTGGCGGGTGCCTATAGTCCCAGTTACTTGGGAGGCGGAGACAGGAGACCCACTTGAGCCCAGGAATTGGAGGTTGCTGTGAGCTGTGATGCCTCAGCACTCTATCCAGGGTGACAGCTTGAGGCTCTGTCTCAAAAAAAAACAAAAATGGTGCTGGGTGAACTGGCTTGTGACCTGTAGAAGACTGAAACTGTACTAACACCTTCACCATTAACTAAGATAAGACTCTCACTGGATCAAAGATTTAAACTTAAGAAATGAAGCTATAAAAATACTTGAAGAAAGTGCAGGGAAAACTCTTGAAGAAATGGCCTGTGTGAATTTTTTATGAGGACTCCCCAAGCAATTGAAGCAGTATCAAAAACATACTCCTGGGACCTGATCAAACTAAAAAGCTTCTGCACTGCTAAGAACACAGTAAGTGTAGCAGGCAGACAGCCCTTGGACTGGGATAAAATATTTGCAGGTTATGCCTCCAACAAAGGTTTAATAACTGGAATCCACAAAGAACTCAAACGCTTTA
>CAUYON010037493.1:0-12018 GCA_963573935.1 Arctocebus calabarensis | reverse complement strand
TTTATGTCCACCCTTATTTCCTAGTGGTCTGAAAAGATACAAGGTATAATTTCTATTTTTGAATTTTGCTGAGGTTTGATTTGTATCCTAGGATGTGGTCAATTTCAAAGCACATCTCACAGGGCTGATGAGAAAAATGTAAATTATTTAGCTTTGGAAAGGTGTGTTCTGTAAATGTCTATTAATACCATTTGTTCTAGGGTCACATTTAAGTTCTTTGTATCTTTGTTTAGTTTCTGTTTAGAGGATCTGTCCAGTTCTGTCAGAGGAATGTTAAAGTCTCTGACTGTTATGGTGTTATGGGATATCATATTGCTCAGACCCATCAAGGTGTATTTCATAAATCTAGGAGCATTTAAGTTGGGTGCATAAATATCTAAAATTGAAATGTCTTCTTGTTGTATTGCTCCTCTGACCAGTATAAAGTGCCCATCTTCATCTTTCTTTAGTTGCTTTAATCCACTTGCATGTGCAAATAAGATTGCAAGCCCTCTTTTCTTCTGATTTCCATTTGCTTTAAATACTGTTTTCCATCCCTTAACCCTGAGTCTTTATTTGTCCCTCAAGGCTAGCTGTGCCTCCTTGAGATAGCATATGGATGGCTTGCATTTTTTTATCCAATCAGCCAGCCTGTACCTCTTTGGTGGTGAATTCAGTCATTGATATTTATTGAGAGAATTGATAAGTGTGGTGGAGTTCTATTCAGCTTATTTTGTGGAAGTCCATTGTGTAGTTTTATCTTTGTGCCATTGTGGAAGCTAAGTTTTGACCTTTGGTTTTGGGGTGTTTACTTTGCTTGTGGTCCATTGTGGTGGTCAGTGTTGAAAAAAGGTCTAAATATTTCCTATAAATATTGGTCTTGTTCTGGTGAATTTCCTCAGTGCTTGCATATCCACAAAGGTCTAAATATTTCCTATAAATATTGGTCTTGTTCTGGTGAATTTCCTCAGTGCTTGCATATCCACAAAAGATTTTATTTCTCCATCAATTTGAAGCTTAGTTTATCAAGATACAGAATTCTTGGCTGAAAATTTTTTTTGTTTAAAAATGTTGAAGGTGATTGACCATGCTCTTCTGGCTTGGAAGCTTTCAGTTGAAAAGTCAACTGTCATCCTAATGGCTCTGCCTCTGTAGGTCAGTTGATGCTTTCTCCTGGCTAATTGAAGAATTTTTTCTGTCATCTTAACTTTGGACAAGTTCATTACAATGTGTCTTGGAAAGGCTCTGTTTGATGTCATGGGGTTCGATATCCATCTGACAGGAATGTGTCAGGGTCTTCAGTAAAACTTGGGAAGTTTTCATTTATGATATTCTCCAATAATGCTTCCATTCTTTTGGGACCATCTTTTCCCCCTTCAGGAACGCCTATTATTCATACATAAAATGCATCGTAGAGTCACATAATTCTCTAAATGCTTGTTCTGCCTGTTAACTCAAAACTTTATCCTCTAGCTCTGAGATTCTTTCTTCTCCTTGGTCTAACCTATTTTTGATACTTTCTACTGCATCTTTACATTCCCTGATTATCTCCTTCATTTCCTTAGGCTCCACCATATCCTTTCTATATGCTACATATCTCTCATTCGATATGTCAATGAGATTCTGTCTTTCCATTTTCTCATCCATTTCTTTTATTGTCTTTGTCATCCATATTTTAAATTCCCTTTCTGTCAAGTCCACTAATTATTTATGGGTGAAGTCTTCTGCGCTATCCTCATTGTCCCTTGGGTGAATTCCTGTTTTGGTTTCTCATGATATCTGAATTTTTCTGTTGGCTCATGTGTTCATTCTTCTTGTTCACTTCATTGTCCTCCTTTTTCCTTCTCACAGCTTCATTTATTTCGAACACAAGTCCTTGCTCTTGATGACAGTATGTTGTAATGTGTTGCCAGGACACCAGGTGGCCCTGTGGGGTTGTTTTGGAGACAGAGCATAGCCAACAATGTTCTGTAGTCCTTATTCCAAACTTAGTTGCCTTCAGTGATCATCTGATTGTTTCCACAGCATTTAAACCCTGCTGATTTGGGAGCTTAAAACTCACAAGAATCTTTCAAGGGCAGGTCTCACAGTGCCCCCAACTACAGTTCCTGTGGGGTGTGGGAGTCCATCAGCCTGTTCCAGGAGTGGAGTTCTGATCCCAACAGGCAGAATTAAGATGGTCATGCTTTAGGCCCCTGCTAAGAGCTTCTCACAACCTTCCTACAATGGCAGCCCTCTGGACCCTGAGACCTTCTCAGTTTGGCTACCTTGCAAGACACCAAACTGTTGGCAAGTTCACTCCAACCAGTATTCAAATCTAATTACTATATAATATTTGAGTCTGCCCATTCTTCCAAACTTTCCACTCAATGCACAGCTTCCCCCAACAACTGAAAGCTCTGGAAAGGCTTCCTCCCATCCTGGAACTCTGTGTGTGGGCAGCCAATTTCAGCCTGTTGCAATCATTTGCCTAATTCATCAGATTTCCACCACTCTGAGTCATAAGCTATATCCAGCTTAGCACCTCATTGTTGTGTTCCCTGAGCCATGACTCTGAGTAGGGTCCCTGGGCCAGGTATTGCTGGGTTGCCTCTTTTTCCATAGTCATTCTAGGAGAGTTCAGCTGAATGATCCTTCTGGTCCACTATCTGCCCCAATGCAGGTTTTCCTTGAGATGAAATTGTATCTAAACTGGAACAGATACATTAATCTGTTACTGGTAATATGCCGAGTTGCACTTATAAGTTGAACATCAATCAGATATTTGCAACTTCGAGACTTCTTGTAATCACCCCCATTAACGAGTGTGAGTTTTATTTAAGTCAGGTATTTGTAATGCCAGTACTACTTATAACTTCAAAATCCACCAAGAACAAGAAAACTGTGGTTATCACATGACTTTCTCTCATGTCTTATCTGTTATATGGTTGATTTTCCATCTCTGTAGCCTGATCACCTTTAAATCAACCAATTATGACAAAATTTGATTGTATAATATGGTGTTTTGCAGTTGCTACTTTCCACATTATACATGGTGAACATAAAGTTCATGTGCAATGTACTATGTTAAACTATCTTAAATTGCACACGAACTTTATGTTTATCCTCTATAATGTATAACCCAGGCTCTCCTTTCAGCATCAAAATATTGGAGGTGGGAATAATCCTTAAAGCTAGAAAAGACAGAACTGACTTTCTATGTGTGATTTAGTAACATATCTGAATGCCATACTTTCTCAAAAGTAAATATGAGGGATGACCTTGGAGTTTGAAAAGGAAGCAGGACTTTGAAATGCACAAAATTATACCATTAACAACTGCTGCCTTTGCAAACTTAACTTAAACACTGACTGTTTTCCTTTGCATTTCCTAGTTTCTATCTTAAATGAAATTAAAATGAAGCAAAAGTTTCCCAAGAAACATCCCATGGTCACTACAGATGACTGAATGTAAAATTCCCTTGAAATGTATATTTGGCATGACTAAAAACACATGAATTCCTTAAAAATAAAGAAGTCACTCAAATGGTGGTTACTAAAAAATCACATTTATTATTGACATTCAATCTCTTTCTTATTTCATCAGAGAATACTGAAGTCTCACAACAGTACTTTTGATGATCCTTATGTAATACAAATTCCCACCTATGACCTCAGAATAGTCCAAGCCTTTCCCCAGGCATGTGATCTGTATAATTTCTGCTTTTCTCTGAAGCATGCTTACTCTTAGTTAGAGCATACTGCTCTCTGTGATGAGTGAAGCATAGCAGTTGCATCACCCAAACCAAGAAGTTGGGTCTGGGCTTGGTGTCTCAGTGTTAAATCATCTGTTCCATTTGTTTCCATGGAAAACTTACCATTTACTCATATCCCCTAGCAAATAGAATGGGTGACCAAACTCTAGACCACTAGGGTCTTTACAGATGGAGGGCTAAATAGCAATAGACAATGCTGGCCTGCTGACCAGAGGAAGAAGAAAATGTGAGAGGATATCAGTGGTTTAAAGAAGATGGTGGGGGAACATCCCAAAGATCCACTCCAAGGTGCAAGCAGAGCTCAAAATGTCACAAGCATCAACCAAAAAGAACAGACAAGGTCATGCTGGAGAGTCCAAGGTATGGGCCATGTTATTCCTCCTGCAAAGAAATGCAAGCAGAGCACATGGGTCCTTTATAGAGAAGCCCCTATGGCCAGTCTGAAGGGAGCCATCATTGTACAGAGCTGATTAGGACTAAAACTATCACCACTCAGCAAACCATTGAGCATTTTTACTCCAACTGCTCAGCTGTATTCAATAATGTGTAAACCTTCTGATCCCATGGCCCCGTCTCTTCTCTGTTTGCCAAAAATCAAAGATGATTCCTCTCTGTAGACAAAATCATAATTTTATTTTGTTCATTGCCATAAGATGCACATTTTAGGCAGAGTCAGCCATTTGCACAACTGCAGGGGGCACCTCTGGTTGTGAGAAGGCCATGCAGCTGCACAGATGCAGGACACCAGCGGAAAGAAAACAAAAAAAAGGTAGCAAATGTACTTCTCTAGAAAAACCTAGATCCATTTGCACTGTTTTTTCCCCCTGCACAAGTAGGAAATGCAAGCTGGGACTGTTCAGTAGTTGAACAGTTCTCATCTCTGGGGTCTGCAAGGAGGGCTATTTCTCAGAGGCTACAGTCAAGCCCTCTGTGAAGCAAGGGTGTTCTCACCTCTTCCCATAACCATTCTGTAACAAACTTATAGGCTGATTATATCTCTATGACTTCCCAGTCCTTTCTCAGGATACATGTCTTTAGAAGGAATATCTTTTTGTTTTTTCTACTTTATTACCTAGGCTAGAATATCATGGCATCAGCTTAGCACAGGAACCCTAAATATCTGAGTTCAAGCAATTCTCCAGACTCAGCCTCCCAAATAGCTGGTACTATAGGCACCACCAAGATGCCTGGCTCATTTTTTCTATTTTTAATAGAGACAGGGTCTCTCTTGCTCAGGCTGGTGTTGAACTCCTAAGCCAAGGGATCCTCCCACCTTCATCTCCCAGAGTGCTAGGATTACAGGTGTGAGTCACTGTGCCTGGCCTAGAATGAATATCTTGACTGTATATGGTGATCACCTGAGGTTCCACCCCAAAGATTGTGATGTTATTAGCCTGAGGTGTTGTCTAAGAACTGATACATCCAAAGTTCCCCAGTGGTTCTTCAGCATAGCCAAAATTGTCAGTCACTATAGACCACTGCTATTTAATTTGCAGGGTCAGTGAGAACCACCTGAAGGCCTTGGTGGGCCATAGCTGACATGGTGTCATAGAGCATGACAAATGTTCCTGGAAGGCGGGAGGGGAGCCTGGGAAATGATGCTCCCTGTCATTTCCCTCCCACCTCATTACCCACCAGACTCTCAATAGGCCATCCCCACATGGGCCAGTCCCCAGGTTCATGCATCACTTGATACATAGATTTTCCTGGGAGGATGCCAACACCTCCTTCCAGCCCATGATGTAGATGCAACAGTTCATCTAGGTATAGAACTGCTGCTGGTCATACAGAAAGTTTCTCCACCACACAGCTCCCCTGAGGCCCCTCTCCTTCTGTGCAGGTGGTACCAGGACAGGAGCCAGTGCCCACTGTTCTGGACATTTCATCAGGACAGACACATGGCCCTAATATATAAAAATTGTAGTGTGAGGGCCCATATGTTACAGCAACAAATCATCACCAAAAGGGAGGAATGTGACTTGCCTTGCCCACTGGTGGACTCCTTCCTTGACTAATTCTTATTTGGGCCTGCAAATCCTATTTGACACAGCGAGGTACTCCACAATACTTACATGCAAATACAGATATTCCCGAGACGTGTTCACCATGAGTGGTAAAGAAGACTTTACATGTGTGCGGAAAGAGGTGGCCAACACCTGCAGAATATTTTATAAAATTATGTAATGAACATTTTGTTAAAAACAAAAAAGATACATTTAACTACATTTTTCCCTTTCCCCTGTGTGTGTTGACTCAGGGAACACCCTGTATTGTCAAAATTAGAACTTCACTCTATGAAATTAAATCTGAATAAAGGTCACACATAGAGAGACTGGTGAGAAATCTAGTACCAGTCAATTTTCTTGGCCCGTCCATCTTCCTTATATAGAACATAACCAGCTCTTTCATGGGCCCAGAAAAAGAGAATAGAGCTCCATCTTCTCCTTGGCCATTAGATATGGTGCCTCCAGGCCTTTCATGCTAGATTAGCTAAAGCTGGGGACCCTACCCCAAGATCTCAGAGCCAAAGAGCTCTGTCCTCCCTGGTACCCACCAGTCATCTGCACCCATGGTACTTCCACCCTGAAACACTATCATGGTCCAGAGCCCTCCAGGCACAGAGCGCACAGCCCAGTAACCCCTCCCCAGGCTCTTTCTTCAACTCATAGGAAGCTAATGGCAAGAATATAGGATTTGGTGATTGCTCAGGGTTTATTCCATCACATTAAATTCTCAATAAATCACTCTTTGTGAGTCAATTTAAATACTATATTCCTAGGCAAGGTTCTGCCAGCCAAAAAATACATTTCTCAGATTATGTTTCATTCATCCTTTTGTGCTGTTAGCCATTTTTGTCAAAGTCTCTCCTTTTACAAAGAAAACCTTTCTGGTCTAACACATAGCCACTATCTCCTGAACTTTGCTATAGACCAGAATGTCTTCTTCTGAAATCTCTAGTCCAGCAGTTCTCAACCTGTGGGTCAACCCTTTGGGGGTCGAACGACCCTTTCACAGGGGTTGCCTAAGACCATCGGAAAACACATTTCTGATAGTCTTAGGAACCAAGACACTGCTCCTCTATCCATCTCCAGGCAGGTCCCCCACATGCATATACATCCAGATATGAGCACCCAGCATGATGACATCATGGCATCAACCCTATCACATACACCCCATACAAATACAGGTGTATGTGAAGGGGTTGGTGCCATAATGTACTTATGTGGCCCAGTCACACATATATAGAGAGCAGCTACTATGTAGAGAGTAGCTATTGTGTCAAAAGTAGCTGCTGTGTTGAAAGCAGCTACTCTGTTAAAAGCAGCTACTGAGTTGAAAACAGCAGAATTGGAGGTAAAATGACACTTCATGAATTCTAATTACTGGGCAAATGTAAAATCATGTACTGTAAAGTCATTAACTACTGAAAAAAAAAATCTGCACCATGGGATTGATCTGGATGCTGATCACTCTTTTTATATTCAGCTGTGGTTGATGTAAATACTGCCCCCTTGCAATAGTAACAAGTATGTAAAAAACACAACACAGAGAATGATAAATCATAGGAAACTTTAATGAACTGTATTGACTGAACTATGCCATGTATCATCCTTTGTATTATTGAAGTTCTTGCTATATATTATTTTCATTAGCATACCATCCCATGACAATGGATCATGTAGAGAAGAATGTTAAGAAAAGAAAATATAGTGAGGATTTTTTACAGTATGGTTTTACCTCAATAATTACAGTAGGAATTGAGAAACTACAATGTGTTATTTGTTGTGAAGTTCTCCCAGCCCAATATGTGAAGCCAAAAAAACTAAAACACCATTTTGATAGCAAGCATCTGAGCTTTGCTGACAAGGATACCAACTATTTTAGTAGCAAAGCTGATGGACTAAAAAAAGTCAGTCTTGACATCGGTGGCAAGTACCACAAACAAAACAGAGCAGCCATTGAAGCTTCATATTTGGTGGCATTCAGAATTGCTATATAACCTCACACCATTGCTCAAGATTTACTGTTGCCAACAGCCAAAAACATTATTCAAGTTATGATTGGAGACGAATTTGTTATGAAATTGAGTGCAATTTCCTTATCTAAAGACACTTGTCTGCAGAAGAATAGATGGCATGTCTGCTGATATTCTTGATCAGGTAATCCAGGAAATTAAACCTGCTTCACTTCCAATATTTAGTATCCAACTTGATGAATCTACAGACATTGCAAACTGTTCACAGTTACTGGTTTATGTGAGGTATATTAATGATGGTGAATTTAAAGATGAGTTTCTTTTTTGCAAACCTCTTAAAACGACAACTACTGTACATGATGTATTTGACACAGTTGGTTCATTTCTGAAAGAGCATAAGATCTCTTGGGAAAAGGTTTGTGGCGTTTGAACAGATGGTGCTCCAGCTGTGCTAGGATGTTGATCTGGATTTCAATGTTTGGTACTGAATGAGTCACCAAAAGTCATCGGAACTCACTGTATCATCCATCAGCAAATATTAGCAATGAAGACTCTGCCACAAGAGTTACAAAAAGTCATGAAAAGCATCATAAGTTCTGTCAATTTTGTAAAGGTGGGCACTTTAAACAGTAGGTTGCTTTTGCAACTGTGCAATAAGTTGGATGTGCTGAACAATGCTCTGCTATTTCACAGTGAAGTGAGATGGTTGTCAAGAGGAAAATTTTTAAAATGTGTTTTTGAGCTTCATGATGAACTCAAAACAGTTTTTAATTTGAAAGCAAGACCATAGTTCAAAGCACTTTTCAGTGATAAAAGTAAACTGCAGAAAATAGCTTACTTGGTTGACATCTTTGCCATCTTGAATGAGTTAAATTTATCACTGCAAGGACCAAATGCAACATGCCCCAATTTGTCTGAAAAGACCTGATCATTCCAAATGAAACTTCAGCTTTGGCAAACAAAATTGGATGAAAATAAAATTTACATGTTGCCTACCTTATCTACTTTCTTTGAGGAACATGAAATTGAACCAGACAAAAGGATTACGATGATAATTTCTGTGAAAGAACACTTGCACATGCTTGCAGATGAAATTTCATTGGACTTTCCAAATCTACCTGACATCCCATTTGCACTTGCCAGAAGCCCATTCACAGTCAAAGTTGAAGATGTTCCTGAGACAGCACAAGAGGAGTTCATTGAACTTATTAACAGCAATGCAGTGGGAACTAATTTCTCTACAATGCCAATTACAAAAGTCTGGATCAAGTGTTTGCAGTCATATCCTGTTCTGTCTGAGACTGTGTTGCACCTTCTTCTTCCATTTCCAACAACATATCTTTGTGAAACAGGTTTGTTGGTTATCAAGTTTAAATACAGAATTAGACTTGTTGTGGAAAATGATCTTTGTTGTGCTCTTGAAAGACTGCCCTGAGAATTTCTGATCTGGTGAGAAAGATGCAATCTCAACCTTCGCCCTGACATTAGCTTTTTACACTGGTACTGTTGCAAAATGTAGCAATGTAGTTTACTGTTGTTATAGTAAGACTGTTACCCATGATACACCATGCTTCAAAATAAAATTTCATTTACTTGTACTTATAAATATTTCACAATATATAATTACATATTGTTTTGTGATTAATAACTATGCTTTAATTATGTCTAATTTGTAACAATGAAAATATATCCTGCATATCAGATATTTACAATATTGTTCATAATAGTAGCAAAATTTCAGTTATGAAGTAGCAATGAAAATAATTTTATGGTTGGGGGTCATCACAACATGAGGAACTGTATTAAAGGCTCATGGCATTAGAAAGGTTGAGAACCACTGGTCTAGTCAATGTTGTTTCTTAATTTTTTTTTTTACCAGTGTTTGAATTTTATTGCTTTTCTTTTTCTTTTTTATTAAATCATAGCTGTGTACATTAGTGCAATCATGGAGTACAATGTGCTGGAGCTGGAACATATTCTTCTTAGCAAAGTATCTCGAGAATGGAAGAAAAAGTATCCAATATACTCAGCCCTACTATGAAACTAATCTATAGCTTTCATATGGAGGCTATAACCCAATTATAGCATAAGAATATGGGGAGAGGGGAAAGGGAGGGGAGGGGAGGGTGGAGCAGGGTGGAGGGAGGGTAATTTGTGGGACTACACCTACAGTGCATCTTAGAATGGTACAGGTGAAACTTACTAAATGCAGAATATAAATGTCTTAACACAATAACTAAGAAAATGCCAGGAAGGCTATGTTAACTAGTTTGATGAAAATATTTTTGTTTTGTTTTTGTTGAGACAGCATCTCAAGCTGTCACCCTTGGTAGAGTGGCATGGCACAACCTCAAACAGCAACCTCAAATTCCTGGGCTTAAGCAATTCTCTTGCCTCAGCCTCCCAAGTAGCTGGGAACACAGGTGGCCCACCATAATGCCTGGCTATTTTTTGTTGCAGTTGTCATTATTGTTTTAGCTGGTCCAGGCTGGGTTCAAACCCACCTCTGTGGCCTCTGTGTATGTGGCCAGGGCCCCTGTTCCTTAATATTTTGAGGAGAAAAATTTGTGTCACCTTGGTACATGAAAAGGCTACATTTATAGTTCTAGAGTCCCAGAGTCTCATTGACCCCAGTGATATTGACATCATCTCCCCTTCTAGCCAGGAAACTCCAATATATGTGAGGTGTGCAAAAAATGGGAAGACCTGTTCTGCTGTGACACCTGCTCAAGATCCTTTCATGAGAACTGCCACATCCCACCTGTGGAACCTGAGAGGTAAGACACACCCAACCTCAGCCCTTGCTTTCAGTTAAAAGCTTTGAAGGATTCTTAGACTTTTAACTGCCCATCTCTGAATGAGCATGGTATAAGGGCTCCCTGAACTAGCATGTAAAGACACTGACATCACTAGGATGGGCCATTGTGTTCACCTGATTATCAAGAGCCTCCCAGCACAGACACCCCATTAGAGAAGGTTGGAAAAACATCTTGGGGCAAGTGGACGATATCTGATACCCTGTCAGTATATTTCCTCTTCAAGTTTCTGCAGCATAGAATCTATGTGTATAGAAGGCAGTTACAGAGGAGACAGTGCCTGTAGCTTGTGCTCTGTGCATACTCAGCAAAGTTGAGGAGCCAGAGCTGGTCTCCTGATTTTTACTGTGGTCTGAGTGACTCAGTAAGACTCCAGTGCTTGAGGCATTAATTTCCAAAATTTGAGTGTGGCAAGCAGGACTCACTATTAAGCTTGCAGTGGCTCAGAGAGGAACACCAAGTTTTGAGGTGAATGAAAGTCCATCACTCACTGAAGCATATTACTCAACATACTGTCACCCCTGCCACCACTATTGAGGAGAGGATGTGCCTTTGGCTATTGAACACAATGGGGCTCTCGTGCAGAGGCCTCCAGGAGGGAGGTGGAAACCAGGAGTCGAATAACAGAGAACTTTGCAACCATAGGAACGGGGGCTGAGTCACTAAACCTGCCCATGCTCACATTATGCCCAACCTCTCAGGGATCTATGGAGTTGTATCTTCTGTGAGATAAAGACTATCCAAGAAAAGTGCCCAGAAAGCCAACCACGTCATCAGGAATCTGAGGTCCTGATGAGACAGATGCTGCCTGAGGAACAGTTGGTGAGTTGAAACACGAACCTGAAACCTCCTCCTTTCTATTCAGCTAGAAGAGGCACAATTGTGCAGAGGGCTAGAGAAAGGGAGCCCAGAGGCAGACTGCTGGCCCATAATGTGTTTTGATCCATGACCTAATGGTATAATCTGTATCTAAAGAAAATTCCCAATCCAAAGAATACCCTTTATCCACATTTGTTTCAAAGACTCCACAGGTTTGGGGAGCCCCATGTTCTGTCTTGGCATGTATATGAGTGCTTACTCTCCAAGCAGCTTTTCACTTAAGCTTTTCACTTAAAATCTGCTCCATCTTTTGCAGAAATGTGAGTTTGTCCTCTTGAAGGTCTACTGTGACTCAGAAAGCTCCTTTTTTGCCTCAAAACTGTATTATGTAAGTAAAAACAAAAAGAAAACAAACTTCAAACTGACATTTGTCAGATCTGTGATCTGAATCCCATGGTCCAAGTTGCCATTATATTTGCCCTGGTTTTTGTTGTTGTTCTTGTTCTTGTTCTTGTTGACAATGAGGTTATTATTTCAGAATACTTTGTGGGTACAATGTTTTGGTAACTTAAATTGCTTTTGTATCATTTGAGTTGAAGTTGTAAGTGTGCCCATCACTCATAAAGTATGCATTGTACCCATTAGGTGTGGATTTACCCATCTCCTCCTCCTCT
>CAUYON010037492.1:0-15046 GCA_963573935.1 Arctocebus calabarensis | reverse complement strand
TTCCTCACCAGTGCTTATCTTCCTTTTTTTTTCTTTTTTTTTGAGACAGAGCCTCAAGCTGTCACCCTGGATAGAGTGCTGTGGCATCACAGCTCACAGCAACCTCCAATTCCTAGGCTGGAGCGAGTCTCCTGCTTCTGCCTCCCAAGTAGCTGGGACTACAGGCGCCCGCCACAATGCCTGGCCATTTTTTGGTTGCAGCCGTCATTGTTGTTTGGTGGGCCCGGGCTGGATTCGAACCCGCCAGCTCAGGTCTTCGTGGCTGGCGCCTTAGCCCGTTGAGCCACAGGCGCCGAGCCTTCTTTTTTTTTTTTTAAGAGACAGCGTCTCATTCTGTTGCCCAGACTGGAACAACTTCAGCTCCTGGGCTCAAGTGCTCACTTGCAGCCTTGAACTCCTGGCTCAAGTGCTCCTTATGCCTTAGCCTCTCAATGTGCTGGGATTATAGGCATAAGCCACTACACCTAATCCAATGCTTACTTTTTTATAAGATATTATTCATCCTAGAAGGTGTAAAGTGACATCGCAGTTTTGATTTGCATGTCTCTGATAATTAGTGACCCTGAGTATCTTTTATATACCTATTGGCCATTTGTATGTTTTTGGAGGAATGTCTGTTCAAGTCCTTGGCCCATTTTAAAAATCAGGTCATTTATTTATTTACATTTTGCTATTGAGTTGTAGGAGCTCTTCTTATATTTTTGAAATTAACCCTTTACCAGATATATGGTTTGCGAATGTTTTCTTCCATTGAACAGGGTGACTTTTCATTCTGTTGATTATTTCCTTTGCTTTGCAGAAGAGCTTCTGTTGATGTACTCTCACTTGTCTATTGTCAAGTTTGTTGCCTATACTTTTTGTCTCATATCCATGAAATCTTTTCTAAAATCAATGTCAAGATTTCCCCCTGTTTTCTCCTAGAAATTTTATAGTTTTGGTTCTTATGTTGAAGTCTTAACTCAATTTTTTTTTTGAGACAGAGTCTCACTTTGTTGTCCTGGTAGAGTGCTGTGGCCTCATCGTAGTTCACGGCAACCTCAGGCTCAAGCAATCCTTTTGCCTCAGCCACCTGAGTAGCTGGGACTACAGGTGCCTGCCACATGCCTGGCTACTTTCAGAGACAGTGGGAGGGAGGGAGGTCTCGCTCTTGCTCAGACTGGTCTTGAACTCCTGAGCTCTGGCAGTCCATCTGCCTTGGCCTCCCAGAATGCTAGGATTATAGGTGTGAGCCATCACACCTGGCCTCAATGAGTTGATTTTTGCATATGGTGTAAGGTAGGGGTCCAATTTAATTTTTTTTGCATTTGGATATCTAGTTTTCGCAACAACATTTGTTGAAGAGATTATTCTCTCTCCATCGTGGATTATTGTCCCCTTCATCAAAGATCAGTTGACTGTATATGTGTGGGTTTATTTCTGGGTCCTCCGTTGTGTTTCATTCATTATATAAGAGAAGCTTTCTTTAGCTATTTCACATTAGTACTTTGTTCATGATTAAAAATCTATTTTAAAAGGCTGTTCGCCAGTCATCTGAGAGCCAGATGTGGCAAGATGGTTGGAGCCTCTGCATTCACTTTTCATCTAGCCTCTGGACCCCCATGTTCCCAGTGTGGTACCTAGGCCCTGTGACAGCCTCCAGATCAGAGACTGTCTGGAAGATAAACCTTCAGTTTTCTGCTGTAAGAAGGGAGGGATCCCGGGATATAACTGCTTCTCAATTTGAATTCACTCAGTTATCCTTATGTTTGGCTTCTCTTCCACCTTCTGTTCCAGGGGTCCTTGGTCCTGGCAGTTTCCGAGCTTTTTGTTTTCTCCAGTGTAAGCTGGGTTGAATCTCAGCTTTCTCACGTCTGCTAAATCAGTTACTACTCACCCATCTATTTTCCAGCTCCTAAAATTGTGTTGCACTTTTCTCTTCTCTTGTCCTCTTTTCCTTATGATTTCATAACTTAAAGAAAGAAAAAGAAAAGAAATAGAAAAGAAAATCTGTTCAGTGCAGTTTTGGGATGGAACAAAATTAGTTGTGTGCATACTGTCTGTCCTCTTAGCCTGCAACCCACCCATCGATACATACACATATTGCCACCTCTATGCCTTTTCTGCTTCAATTTCAACATTTGCTCCTCAGATTGGCTTTCCCTGATTACTCAACCCAAACTAGGCCCCATCATCACAGCACTCCCACTACCTGGTATATTCTTATTTACTTATTGTCTTTTCCCCCTCTGGAACATAAGTTTCAAAAGAACTGGTACCCTGATCTCTTTTGTCTATGTTGTATCCCCAGCTCCTAAAATGATACCTGACACGTGGAAGGATCTCAGTAATTGTGTTTGGAAATAATCCTTTGAGTATCAAATGAGTTTCAACCCTGTGTGCAATGTACTCTGGGTAAAAGGAATAAAGACTACCACATGTGAAGAGGGAGGAGGGAGCATGAAGAGAATAGGACAGAGTCTGCACGCAAGTCTCACAGAATGTAAGGAGGAAGAGAAAATGCAAAGAGCTGGAGCAGAACATCAGGAACGTGGAAAAGACTGCACTGGAAAATCACGTCCTTGGCTTGAGTCAAAGTCATCCTGTGTTTCTGCTGAGCCTCCAGGATGAGCTGGGCCAACAATCTGAAGGGGACACCCCAGAGCAAAGAGGGACGGGGAGAACAGGAAGCAGGGAGAAAAGCAGCCCCTGATGGTGTCTCTGCCTCTTCTTTAATTGCTGCCAGAGGAGTAGACAGCAGAAAGAGGAAAATAAACCCGTGCAGCTTCAGAGAAACAGGGAGGACAGTGGAAGGTCCTGTTCTGTAGCAGAGCTGTGTGAGGTCAAGTTACATTGGGTATGAAAACTGTTTCCTCCCATTTTATGTGTCAGGAATCCTTGTCATCAACCAGGGACGCTTCAGATGATGTTCACGTCCTGGAGGTACTGAGTTTAGTGGTGGGACCTTTTTTTCATTAAAAAAAATTATAGGTGTTTATTGTAACAAATTCAGGCAACAAAGACCTGTACAAAGTAAAAAAAAAAAGAAGTTACCAGCTTTTACTCGGCAGATTACTTAAGTCTGCAGGGTGTCCCAACATAGGAAAATTGACAAAGTCATACTTTATATATATATGTGTGTGTGTATACATATATGTACATATATATATACACATTGAGACAGAGTCTCACTTTGCTGCTCCTGGTAGAGAGCTGTGGCTTTACAGCTCACAGCAACCTCAAACTCCTGGGTTCAAGCAATTCTCTTGCCTCAGAGTCCCAGGTAGCTGGATTACAGGCACCCGACACAATGCCCAGCTATTTTTAGAGGTGAGGTCTGGCTCTAGCTCAGGCTGGTCTCTAATTTGTGAGCTCAGGCAATCCACTTACCTCAGCCTTCCAGAGTGCTAGGATTACAGGTGTGAGAGCCTAACTCTCTTTTTATTTATTTATTTATTTATTTGGCCAGGGCCGGGTTTGAACCCACCACCTTTGGTATATGGGGCCAGCACCCTCCTCCTTTGATCCACAAGCACCGCCCAATTTATTTATTTATTTTCTTAGAGACAGGGTCTCACTTTGTCACCCTTGGTCGACAGCTGTGGAGTCACAGCTCACAGCAACCTCCAGCTCCTGGGCTTAGGCGATTCTCTTGTCTTAGCCTCCTGAGTAGCTGGGACTATTTTTTTGTTGCAGTTTGGCCAGGGCTGGGTTTGAACCCACTGCCCTGGGTATATGGGACCTGCACCCTACTCACTGAGCCACAGGCGCCGCCCAGAGCTTGTCTCTTTTTATATTGTTTATATGTATATGTCACCATGTAAAGAAATATTTTGTAATGAATATTTCATAAGAAAGGTACATTTAGGCTCGGCGCCTGTGGCTCAGCGGGCTAAGGCGCCAGCCACGTACACCTGAGCTGGCGGGTTCGAATCCAGCCCCAGGCTCCGCCAAACAACAATGGCGGCTGCAACCAAAAAATGGTGGGGCGTTGTGGCGGGCGCCTGTAGTCCCAGCTACTTGGAAGGCGGAGGCAAGAGACTCGCTTGAGCCCAGGAATTGGAGGTTGCTGTGAGCTGTGATGCCACAGCACTCTATCCAGGGTGACAGCTTGGAGGCTCTGTCTCAAAAAAAAAAAAAGAAAGGTACATTTAGCTACAATTTTCCCTATGTATGTAATATGGTGACTTTTGGGACACCTGTCTTTCTTTCTTTCCTTGTTTTCTTCCTTCTTCCCTCCCTTTCTTCCTCTTTCTCTTTCTTTCTTTGTTAATTCATTAATTTAAAAAGGCAATACATGCACAAGGTTCAAAATTCCAAAGTCTCATAAGGTTATAGAGTGAAAAGTGCCCTTTCCACCCTCTTCTCCAGCTACTTCTGAGGTCTCCTCATCTGAGATTACCTATATAAACAGGTTCTTGTGTTCTTCCAGAAAGATCCCCTGCCCATCCAGCTTTTCCTTTGGATGCCATTAAATAGCAACAGAACTACATAGGCACACGAGAGATACAAGGCTAAGAGCTCAGCTTTTTATTTTTCTTTTTATCTTTTTGCAGTTTTTTTGGCCAGGGTTGGGTTTGAACCCACCACCTCTGGCATATGGGGCCGGCACCCTACTCCTTTGAGCCACAGGCGCTGCCCAGCTTTTCATTTTCTTCCTTAAAGAAACAGCAGTAACAGGAGTCAGTGTGACTCAGGAGAGCGAGACATGTCCTCTTGGTTCCTTCGTAGACCACTTAGAGTGAACAGAAACTGTGGCAGGAGCAGGATGAGATCTGTCAGGTGCTTTTTATTTAGGACTGAGCTCTTCTTGCTATAAGAAGGGATGAGACATGGTATAGAGATGGCCAAAGAAATTCTAGCTGCCATTGGTGACAGGAAGCAAAGTTTTAATGTTGCAGATAGGGGGATTCCTCTAAAGAGGACATTGTGTGGGATGTAAACTTGGGAGAAGAAAGCTGTTTTATGTAAGCCACTCAAGGTATATCTTCAAAAAAAGGAATCGTCCCCACAGCTGAATTGTAGGGGGTCCTAGATCAAAGAGGGAGCAAAACCAGAGAGCTAGAGGGTTCCCAGTTGGCTTGCCAGGAGATTGACAGCAATAGGGCAGGGCCCAGGTCTGGGAATTCGGTTAGACTGGATCTGACATCTGATTCTGAAGGTGGAATACCTCATTGAAGCAGAGCAGGGAGGAGCTGGCAAGTTGGGAAGATTGACAAAACAGAAGATCCAAATGAACAATAAAGAAAACTGTGAAAGAAAACTGGGAGCAGCAGAAGGGTCTGGAGAGAGATTATCTGGGCTCAGTCCTGGCTCCAGTACTTACCAGTGTGAACCTGGACAAATTACTTAAGCTCCTGGTGCCTCAGTTTCCTAATAGGGTAACACCCAGGGAGGGATGACCATTGTTTCTCATTAGAGTGTTGTGTAATCAATCGAGCTAAGCCATAACGAGGGTTTAGAACATTGGGCACCTAGACAAAAAACTCTATGCTTTTCAACCATCATTATTTTTAATAAAGGCTTTTTCAGGCCTGTTTTGCTTACACAGAAGTACTTGGTGATGAATCAGGAAAAGCAGAATCGTAGGTGGATTTCAGGCAGTATCAGGAGAGAAAAAAAGGAAGGAAAAGGGAGTGAACAATGGGATAGTAAAAGCACACCAGGACAGTGAGGAAAGTATTCAGGATGGGACTATTTTAGAGTCACCAGTCTGTTTTGCACATCCACAGTGTTCAAAGTGAGATTGTGTGAGGGAGTGTCTCTTGGAAATAAATTTAGTTTCAGTTGAAGAAGTATTTTTTTGCATGCATGCCCACCAAGAGCTCAAATGAACATTGCCAATGAGGGTGGTCAGGTTGTTTAGGAGGAAAGTAAGATCTATAAAATGTCAGGAGACTTGGGATCAAGTGCTATGTTCTAATCAACAACTGTCTCTTTTAAAAAGGGGCCAGAACAATTGGCTTGGTGCCTGTTACCCAGTGGTTAGAGCCCACCACATACACATGGGCTGGCAGGTTAGAACCCAGCCCAGGCCTGCCAAACAACAACTACAATGAAAAAACAGCTAGGCGTCGTGGTAGGCGCCAGTAGTCCGCGCTACTGGGGAGGCTGAGGCAAGAAATTCACCTGAGCCTAAGACTTTGTTTGAGGTTGCTGTGAGCTGTGACACTACAGCACTCAAGCTCAGGGTGACTGAGACTGTCTCAAAAAAAATACTCAAGTCATGTTTGACTTCTGAAATTACAAGAGGTTCTCAAATGTGACTTGTATTCATCTTTTGTTATCAGTATATATTGAGTATTACAATTTCTTTTTTTTGAGACAGATTCTCACTATGTCACTGTCTGTAGAGTGCTGTACTGTCACAGCTCTCAGCAATCTCCAGCCCTAGGACTTAAGCGATTCTCTTGCTTCAGCCTCTCAAGTAGCTGGGACTACAGGTGCCTGCCTGGCTATTTTTTGAGATGAGGTCTCGATCTGGCTCAGGTTGTTCTCCAACCCCTGAGCTCAGGCAATCTGCTGGCCTCGTCCTCTCAAGTGCTAGGATTACAGGCGTGAGCCACCGAGCCGCGCCTGAGTAGTACAATTTTAATATATATTTTTTCCTTTCTTAAAATGTGCTTACATTTTTGGGCACTCTCTGTATCTCCAAGGCACAATATTTAACCCTCTCTGACTCTAAACCAGAGGCAGGGTCTCAAGAGAACTGGAGTTGCTTCCCTCACCCCTAAACCTCCCAATCCATTAAAACTGAAAGCATCTGGTGTTTCTTTCACTTTCCCAACTGCCTGGTCAAAAGGAGCAAGATTTCTAGATGTTGGCACTGGGCAAGTGCTACTTCTTTTTCTCTTTCCTTCCATGTCAGAGAAATTTAGGTTTTCATTTTTTCCTATGGTCTGCCTAGAGTTGCTTTCCAACTGAAGTAGGAAGAAGTAATAAAAAAAAAAAGAAAAAAGAAATTGGCTGAAAGAAAACGAAAGCTTGTTTTGCCCGATTCTTGGAAATGAGGCCAGACAGGTAACCCGTGGTTGTTTAAACTACTACTTTAACAAACACAGCCCTAAAGGGTGGACTCCAGCCAACTGGTATTACAGAAGACTGATTCTTTTTTTTTTGTAGAGACAGTCTCACTTTATCATCCTGGGTAGAGTGCCGTGGCGTCACGCGGCTCACAGCAACCTCCAAATCCTGGGCTTAGGCGATTCTCCTGCCTCAGCCTCCCGAGTAGCTGGGACTACAGGCACCTGCCAGAACGCCTGGCTATTTTCTGTTTTTGCAGTTCGGCCGAGGCCGAGTTTGAACCCGCCACCTTCAGTATAGAGGGCCGGCGCCCTACTGGATGAGCCACAGGCGCTGCCCTAGAACACTGATTCTTTAAGGCATCAGGAAACAGTACATACTGATAGGCTGGCTCTCATAAATGGGCAAGAGGCAACGTACAAACCCTCAGATAAACGGCATCTCAATTTGGGTACTAGGTTAGGGGTTGTGCTGGCCTTAAAACCTTTGGTCCTCACTCTGTGATCCTGAGCGACTGCCAGGATGCATAGAAAAAATATCTTGAGGGTATGGCTGCATGACCAAGGGCTATGGACTTGTAATCCAGTTTGCTCATCATCCTGTCATTTTTCTTTTCTTTTTTAAAAAGAGGACAACATCTAAATCCAGAAACACTGAAGTCAGAACTTCTAAAGGTGACGCTATTATCTATAGGGCCTTGTAGTAAGGATCCTAGCCTGGCTTAGACCGCAGAGAGAAACCTCCAGCTAGCCCGTAGGGATCCGCACTGCGGGGCGAACTGCAACTGCTCTGCTCCAAACCCAAAGGTTCTACCATCAGCCAATTGCAGCCCGGTGCTTCTCAGGACAGCCAGAAACGCCTCCAGGCAGTAAATGTCAGTAAGGGCAGCCTATCTACGCGGAAGAGGAGGAAGGGCGGAATCAAAATTAGCCAATAGAATGGAAATAGTTGTTGTTGGGCGGGAAGAAGACGCCAGCCAGCGTGCGTGGGGCCGCTCCTGGGAAGGGGTGGCAGGAAGCTAGTGGAGCCAATGGCCGCGGCGGGCGGGCGGTGGTGCGCGTGCGCAGTGGGACCCAGGGCTGCGGGCGGGAGGAGGAGAAGGGGGGGGATGGGAGCTGGAGCGCGGTGGAGCTCCTGCCGCCGCCGCAGCCGCCGCCGCCGCCGCAGCGAAGAGGCCATGTTGTGTGGTGTGTGGGGCGGGGGGGAGGAGGAGGAGGGAGTAAAGCCGAGAGAGGAGACGGGAGAGAGACACCACACATACGGCACAAGATGGCCGGAGAGGCAGCAGCACCTCGAGCTGTCAGGCATTCTGCTGGGGCTGCAGGGCCCGGCGGCCAGCGGGGAGCTGCGCCCGGGGCCCCCCCAGGCCTGCGAGAGCGGGGCGGCCGCGGCAGAGGCGAGGCGGGCGGCGCGCGGGCGGCAGAGCCCGCAGCAGAGGCGCCCGGGGCGGCCGGGCCCACGATGGCGAAAGCACCGCTGCGGCAGCGGCTGCGGAGGCTCCCCGGGGCCCCGGCGCCTGCACCCGGCGCGGGCGGGAGGCGCGGACAGGCGCCGCGGCCCCGGACTCGGGGGTGGGTGACCAGGAGCTGCCGGCGGCCGCGCTCGGACCCGGTAAGTGGCTCCCCGGCTCCTTTTATTGTCCTTTGTCCTTGGGAGGAAAAGCAAAATGTCCTTGAGCGCGCGAGCAGGAGGGGGCGGCGGGCCTGGCCTCGCCGGCCGGCTCCCCACACCCGGCCCCTCCGGGGTCGCGGGCCGCCTCTCTCGGGCGGGGGGCGCCGGGGCCCTGCCGCAGACCCCGCGCCGGGCGGGGGGCGGGGGCGGCCTCGCCGCGCGGACTGGGCCCGCCGGGAAAGGGGCGGCGGCGGGTGACCGCGCGGAGAGCCCCTTTCGGTCTTGGTGAGTTATTTTTGATATTCAGGGGGAAAAGATCCCGTTCAGGTTCTCCGGCGGAGGAGCTTTTTAACCTCTTTCCGGTGAGGTGGGGACTTCTCTTCGTGGTCCAATTTAAAAGAACAATGGAACCCTGGCTACGTTTGAACAAAAATAAAACTTGTTTTTTTCCCTCCCCTGTTGGGTGTTGGCTTTTAACTCTTTCCAAGCCGACTTTGAAACGGCTCCAGGATCCGTATGTGAAGGTACTTGCTGCTTATGAAACCTTTCTGACGTTAGGATTGTCTTTTACAAATGCAAGTTGGAGCAGTGCTCGGTGTTTGGGAAATTGCGAAGTCAAGTTCAGCGTATCGTCAAGGCTGTGTAATGGAAATAGGTTTGATAATTACCATGCTAGGCGATGACGTTTGGTTCCTAGAGTTTATTTTACCAGGTAATTACGCCAGAATCATTTAACCTCGTGAGACTTGAATACGATGAAATAGACTGTTCGTTACTCTTTAAAAAGGTCAAAAGTAGCCGTTATCTGTTAACTTCTCTGACCTGGATGTTAGCACGTACTTGGGTCCGTTTCTAGTGTTTAAAAGTTTAAGTTCATCGTTTTATCATTTTTAAGGAGATTGTATGTCATCACAAGTCATGATTGAAAACCTTGTGCAAAAGCGTATTCTGACACCACGTCTCGTGAAGTTACTTTCTCGTAGTGTAAATACTGAAGTAGGACTGCTCGGTAATGGGCGATGAAGAGGAGCCATATTTGTTGCATTTGTTGCATGTATAAAAATCTAGATGTGCTTAAAACAGAGAACAGCATCTTTTAAAATACAGGTTTCAAAACAGATTTGCAGAATTCTATGTGTAGTCTCTATTTTAGGAAAATGTTTAGAGGGCGATTTTTCAGTTTAACGGTTTCAAGAACCAGAAACGCACAAACCTTTGTGTATTTTAGAAAATATTTATCTTCATTCTGCGAAGCTCTTGAATTGTAAAGGTGCAGCTCTATGTAAAAATATTGAGCAGACTTACATAGTAAATTTAAAATCGGAGATCCTGGTTTATTCAACTGTATTCATGAGGGTATTATTCCCAGTAAAATTGTTTGATTTTTTTCAAATAGCTTTCATATGGTGGTATATGTTACATCAGTTGCGCATATCTTGATTTTTACAGAATCTGTTGTTTACCAATTTTGGCTTTTCCAGTCCAAGTTAAAATTTTTGAATTCTGAATGTGGTTTTAAATGGATATTTTGAACCTAGTTCTTTACATTCCCTTTTGAATTATGAGATGCAAAATAATTGCTAGCAGTTTAATCTCCAAAGAGCTTTTTACTTGATAAATGGGGGAGGAGAAAGACCGAAAATAGTCAAGACCCTGGTTTGAAATTGAGTAAAGGTCACAGATACAAGTTTTAGCCTTGCTTGAAAGACAAAGCTAATATCTCACTTAGTGAGATCAAATAACTTGTGGTTTAAAATTTAAAGTAACCAGTGGCCATTTTAACTTCACTGATTTTTTCTGGAGGAGTTAATTTTTAATTGCTTACAGTTGTAAGAGGCATTTATAGGTGGTAAACAGATGTTAAGAGGTTAAAAGATGTTAATGGTGAACTTTTTCTTTGTTTTTGTTTATTGTCTGGCATGAAAAGTGGGGAAATAAAAATAAAAACAAGATCATAACCTTAAATCTGGCTGAAGATTTGAATTTTCTGTATTTACTTTTAATTCCAGTACCGTTTGATATTTGTCAATATAACCAAAAGATGAGGAAAATATACAACGATAAATAAATATAGGGGTTGTGTGTTGATAAGCCATCTCTTAAATTTGCCCGTAGATTTTTGTTTTTGGAATATTTCATCTCACTGAATCATTGGTCAAGATATCTTTAAAAATTAAAACATTAATATCTTTTTTTTTAAAGGTGACTTACAAGATTAAAATTAATTTGGTTGCTGGTGGCTCTAAACAAATACAATTATTTGAGGTAAGATTGGGTAAATTTTTATTATTTTGACATGAAAATTAGCTTAGGTTTTGTTTTCCTATTAATTTATATCTCAACCAATAAATATTTACATATGATTTTCAAAAGGCAGTGATTATGAATATGAATAATATCTGAGATAATCTTTACAGAGCCATTAAACTCTTTCATTGAATGAAAGATTTAACCTCTATGTATAGCCGTAGTAATTTAATGTACCTTTTGAATAGTTTAAATACTGAAGGTCCTTTAAGCCTTTGTTCAAATTGGGGAGCAAGTATAGATTGATTGTATTTTGTATTTTGAGGAAAATCATGAACCGAAGATACATCTTTTTCCTATTTTAATTCTTAAATATGCCATGCAAAAAAATATTTGAAGAAATGTATTGGAAAATTTGAACTGGTTTGCTATCCATACTGATAGGTTTTAGGGAAGAATATTTGAAAAAACAGGTTTTAGCATTGAATTTAGTTATTTCTTTTCTATGATTAAGTTTAGAAATACTGTTATCCATTTGCTGATTGCTTCATCACTAAGTTGTTTTGAATCTTATTTGCTTGTTTTCACCAAAAGGTACTCCATTTTGAAGACTGAGACATGGGAGTTGTGACCTCGAGGATAAAGGAAATCTTTAGCAAAGTGTGTATTTTGTAAAGCAAGTAAGTAATTTTTTTTTTACCCAGCATCTGAACTAGAATAGCTATCAAAATTTAAGTAGGAAAATGTCACTAAAATTTGTCAGCAAAACAAACTGTAGACTATTTTCTTTATCTCTAAGAAGGATGAGGGAAAACTCATTATATTCCCTTGTTTTACATCAGAATACTTGTATTTTAAAACAGTCATGGATGTAATTTATATCCAGGCAGGCAGACATTTAGTACCTCTCAATAAAATCATGCTTTAGGATTGTGATTAAATCAGCAGTACACTCACTAGAATTATGTCTTTACGGTCTGGTGTACATATTTTTAAGCTATTTTTCTGATCATACAGATTACATTGAGGAGTGGCTTAGAATTTTGCATTTGTTGGTCACAGGATTCTTAAAAGAACTACATTTCAAAAACTAAATAGACACTTTCATATCTGAGTTATTACATAATAGATTAAAAATAACTCCTTTTTTGGTTTTCATGAGTTATTTTCAAACAGGTATAAAAGTAAATTGTTTTTTAGGAAATTGTAACATACCCAAAGAGTCCTCTAATTTATACCTTAGTAATCATTTTTAAAACGCGAAAGGTAGAAATAATTTTCAAGGACAGAAAGTACTGGGCTTAGTATACCATATGTATAATACTTGACATTTAAAACTGGATGCATAAATGAAAAAAAGTCCTAATACTTTAAGGAAAAAAAATCTCTATTTATAAATCAACATTGAATCTAGAAATTAATGTTAAGCCGTTAGGAGTGACTGACCAGAGGAAATGTGTAATATAATATGGGATGTTTGGGAAATTTTGACAATTCCCACATAATGGTTCAAGTTTGCCTTGTCTCTAAAATTTATGTGGAAAATAAAATGCAATCTTTATTGTTTGGTGTTGGCCAATCGAACTGATTGAAAAGGTGGGAAGAGGGATATTTTTAGTACCTTTCTTCAGCTTAACTTTTCCTTTTAATCTGTTTTTGTAGTTTCATCAAATTTGTGTTTATTGTAGTGTGGAAAGAAAAATGTTAATTAACTATAGTGTTTTAAAGGTAAGACATTTACAGAAAAAGTCAAAACATCTTTCACTGTAAGATTCTTTAACAGATACGAAGATTAAGGTTTCCTCTATGTACTTCGTATGACATTAAATTGGCATTCATGTGGTTTGTAACTGTTAGAAATTGAGAATTGGATTTCTTGTGTGAAGCGCTTATGTAAGTTTAGGTATAAATATGCAATTTGTAATGGTCTAAGAAAGGTATAATTTGATCAGTAAAAACGGGAGAAAATGAACAGTTGAAGGTTAGAAACGTTAAATGAAGATTTAAAATCCTTTTAGTATCAGTAATTAAAAATAAAATCAAAATGATACAGTAACCTTTAAGTTAATCCCCAAGTCTAATGGAATATAGCTTTTTGTCACCATAGGATTAGAATATGGCATATTTTATAAATATTTACATATACTTAGTTCTTTATGACACTTTATATTCGGTGTTTTGATGTTTACAGATTGAACCAGTTTTGTATAATGGACACAATTGATGGCCACTGGTATATTAGGGCAAAAGTATATGTAGTGACTATTGTAGGTAATGTTATAGAAGATAAATACAGTAGATAATGTAGATACTAATTGTTTTCAAGTAATATATTTTATAAGAAAAGTGAATTATTAATTACCACTGTTTCCTGTGACAAATTCTGAAATAATTATATTTATCTTAGCATTTTGGACTAATTCTTGAACCATAAAAATCTCCTGATTGCTGTGGTGCTTGGGTTGGATTACATTTGTAATTTTGATAAAAACTTAAAAAAAATTACTACATCCTGTAGAAATAAATCAAAGAATCCATGAAAGGATCACAGGCTTTTGTGAACTATTACTTGACATTCAGGATATAGGTTATGTGAAATAGGCAGCTTCAGATATAAATATTTTTTCAAGTTTGTTTGCTTGTTTTTTATAGTTTCTTGATTATTTAAAGATCTGGACTACAGGCAACCAACTTATTTAATTTTTTTGAGATTTTATTATTTATGGAAAGGGAGAAAAACAGAATTGGAGGACATCTCTATCTTCTGCTTTAATCAATGGAAAATGTATAACTGATTTAGTAATCAGGAGACCCAGCTTGTAATGTAAATAATAAGCCCTGCAATCTTGACATTTTATTCTCTATGAAATCTCCTAATTTGTATGAAGGCTTTCAGAGTTTCCAGTCTATTAACATTCTTCTTAGTTCCTCATTTGTGTGGTAAAAATAATCGAGTATCTAATTCTGTTACACAAACTTTGTGGCTTTTTGCTTTGCAAATAACATGGTGTTATTTCTGTGGTTAAACTTTTGAAATTAACAGAAGACCTGTAATAGGATAGTATACTAAATTGATTTTTAGGTATTCTAAAGTATTAATAAATATTATATAGCCATTGAAAAATTGATCTTAGTGGGTGGCGCCTGTGGCTCAGCGAGTAGGGCTCTGGCCCCCATTTACTGAAGGTGGCGGGTTCAAACCCGGCCTCGGCCGAACTGCAAAAAAACAGAAAAATAGCCAGCTGTTTTGGTGGGTGCCTGTAGTCCCAGCCACTCGGGAGGCTGAGGCAAGAGAATCGCCTAAGCCCAGGAGTTGGAGGTTGCTGTGACCTGTGTAATGCCATGGCACTCTACCAAGGGCAATAAAGTAAGACTCTGTCTCTACAAAAAAAAAAAAAAAAAATGATCTTAGCAAAGCAGTTAAAGGGTAATACTGTCTTAGAACAATAAAAATTTAGCATTCTGCAATGAAAGCATTTTGTGGATTTTTCTAATTATTTTATCTAATATAAAAAATTGAATGTATTTTTATGTAATATTTCAGCTGACCACAGTTATAAACAAGAAAGAGGATTTATAGTTTGCATGCCTAATGTCATCTGTTTAATTTTCTTTAAGAAAGTTCTAAATTTTGGCTCAGCGCCTGTGGCTCAAGCGGCTAAGGCGCCAGCCACGTACACCTGAGCTGGCAGGTTTGAATCCAACCTGGGCTCACCAAACAACAACCATGGCTGCAACCAAAAAATGGCCGGGCATTGTGGCGGGCGCCTGTAGTCCCAGCTACTTGGGAGGCAGAGGCAAGAGACTCCCTTGAGCCCAGGAATTGGAGGTTGCTGTGAGCTGTGATGCCACGGCACTCTATCCAGGGTGACAGCTTGAGGCTCTGTCTCAAAAAAAAAAAAGAAAAAAAAAAGAGAAATTCTAAATTTAAAGATAAATATCCTCATTTTACCAACTACTGTCCTCTTCCATATTGAATGGTTCAGTGCGAACTTTCATTTTCAAATTGGATATTCTGAATATGATTAATCCTTGTAATTTATTATTATTTTTTTTTTTGTAGAGACAGAGTCTCACTTTTTATCGCCCTGGGTAGAGTGCCGTGGTGTCACACTGCTCACAGCAACCTCCAGCTCTTGGGCTTAAGCGATTCTCTTGCCTCAGCCTCCCTAGTAGCTGGGACTACAGG